>JBANCZ010000192.1:0-48987 GCA_037040025.1 Sphaerogastrella javana | reverse complement strand
ACCAGAAATACTATTCAACTCCAAAAGTACTGTACTTCCCCAAAAATACTATTCTGTTCCGAAAAGACTATACTGCCTCAAAAAACTAAACACAGGGTCCCTACTGTCGGGCCAGTCCCTACTGTTGGATATTTTTTCTTTTATGCATATTGTTTAATAGCCACGTTCTGCGGCTTTACCAATAAGCTTTTTGTTTGCTTTTATTATTATTAATTGCTTATTATTTTAATGCAACAACAATATGAATAAACCCTTTTGTTAGCTGCTGCTGCTGCTGTTGCGGTTTTGGCCAAATAAATTAAGTAATTAAGTTTAACGATTGCCATTTGGTTGCTTGTGTTTTTTGGGCTTACTTTTTTTTTTTTTTGTTGGTTGTTGATTCGATTAAATGGACTTTATTCGATTTTTAGTGACAGCTTAGACCAGAAGCCTAGTTTAGTCTGTGTGTATGTCTGTTTCTGGTTCTGTGTCTGTGGTATTTGTGCTGTGTCCCAATCAAATCGATTGGCCAAAAATGTACAGAAATCAGCAAAAGCCAAAGGCAAAAATTGCAATTCATTTAGTTGCAAATTTTCTGATCAGCTGCAGTTGAGTGTGAAAATGCTAAAGTCTAAGCTCTTTAGGTTAGGTTGCAAAATGGAGGATGGAGGCAGGTGTTTGGTTTTTGCAAAATTTGCAATAATTTTTGTAACTGTATGTGTGTGTGTGCTTGGGTGTGTGTGTGTGTGTTTGTATGTGTATTTCATTTGCTTTCATTCGGATGCATTTCACGCTTTTAGTTCTATTTACGCTGTGAGTGGAGTGTGTTTAGTTTTCATGTGTGTGTGTGTGTGCTTGTGTATGTTTGTGAGTGTAGTTCCATGTGTGTGTATGCCTGATTACAATTTGGCAAAAAGTGTGTAAATAAAATTAACGTGTGCTCAACTCAATTGATGAAAAATTGCGCTCAAAAGCCCAACAGGATGAATGCATACAATGCCAATGGGAAAACATTTTATCTAATCTTTTTATGTTTTTAGTTGTTTCCTTTACATAGGGAAAAACACAACGCAGTGTATAGTAGGTGTAGAACTGTTAAAGCTTATATATGGATATAAAGTCAGAAATTCTAATATATTTCATATTGTATACAAATACAAAGATAGACTTCAGTTAAAGTATTTCAATTTATTTAATGTGTTTATTTGAAAATTAAAATATATTAGATAAATTAGGGAGAGTTGTAAATTTAAATTGTACAAATTTATTTTAAAGATTTTCGAATAGATATTTTTTTAATAGATTTCTTTATATTTTTTTGCAGATATTGAAGTCTTCATGAATTTGTTTCCACTGTCAATAGTAGCTTTTTTTTCAGATCAAATTTCAATTGCATAGATTGATTATAGTTTGGTTGGTATGGTTATCTATGGCCGACTCCACCATTTGTCTTCCAATGTCTATTGTCAACAATTTTAGGCTTTACAAAAACCTATAAAATTCCCGCTAATATATAGTTATGTCTCGCTGTCTCTCTATATCTCTCTCCCTATTTGGAACAATCTTTCGATTACTTTACTTGAATCTTGAAGTTTTGCTGCCTTTAGCTTTGTTTCATTTGCAAATACCTTATAAGAAAAGTCATATATCACTCAAAGCAAATTTCAGCAACTATTCTTACTTTTTCCCTTCTATTTTCCTATATTTTTTTGCTCACTTTTGCCTGCACATTAGCATGCAAGTTGAGTGACAAATAGTTTGGGTATTTCACAGTAATACCTTGTCTTTCTATCTTTCTCTCTTTCTCCCTCTCCCTCTCCCTTTGTTTGTCTCTTTCACTCTATCCCTGTCTTTGACCCTCTCTGCCGCCATAGAAAATGCACAATGCTACCTTTGCCTGCATTTTCCATGCAATTCTCTTTTATTTTTCCACTCTCTGCTTCTCCATCTCTCTTTCTCTCTCTCAGTCTCTTTAATTTCCGCTCTTTTGCTCTCTGCTCTTTCTATGTTCTCGCTTTCATCGGTATATGCTTATGCCTAGCCACTTGGCACGTTCCATTTACCATTTTTATATCATCCGAAAAAAATCGCGCGCGCTCGCGTTTCTCTGACTCAGACGCGACTTGCGCGCGTTTTGCTAGCGTTTTTCGATACTCTGCATTATAGAAACGATAAATGGTCTATTCCGTTTATGTAAATGCATACTGAAGCATGCCTAATCTATACTTCCGTTGGTATCGGTTTGTAAGCAGATTAGCTTATATTAGTCATGGCTATAAAGATTTGCAATAAAATGGGTTTCGCTTCCTGGCATTATAGAACATTTTCTATGGAATTCGATTTAATTTAAATCTGATTAATATAATCTTAAACGATTTCCGTCTAAGAAACAAAAGAGTTTAACTTATAGATTATTATGTTATCAAACCATGTACAGCTGACAGATCGTAAGATTTTTAAATGTCTGTTCTATTCGACTGTTCGGCATATTTTTGTTGAATTTTTTGTTGCTTTTGTGTCTGCCAGATTGTGCGCACAGATGTTTTTTTCATAGGCAATGCAGTCGCACACATAGATACTATACACACAAACACACACAATACACACACACAATACACACACACAACGAACACACACTAATACAGTGAGACACGCGCAGCTGTACACTCAGTCACCAAAGTAGAATTCTTCTCATTGCTATTTTGATTTTAATTCGTTGTCGTCTTTTGTTTTACGTGCTGCTACTCATTGTTGTTGTTGTTGTTGTTGCTGTTGCTTTAGTTGTTGTTATTTATTTAGTTGTTGTTGCCATGCAGCTGTTTTATCTATCAGATGCTTTAGCTGTGACTCACACAGCATAGCTGAGGTTGCAATAGCCGCTTCTCTCGCCTCTGGGCTGTTCGTGTCATTATCGTTGGGGTCGTCTTATCGCACCGATAACTACCTCGTTATAGCATATATAATTATATAAAAGAGCAGTTTATCCAACAAAGACAGGCAGAGAGAGAGAGAGAGAGAAAGGAAAAGAGAGAGACATAATGAAAGAGTGAGGGAATGAAAGAGAGCTAGCAATTGGTAATTTTTCTTCTTCGCTATACATGAGGAAGTCATCATAAAACAATTATAGCAACATTTGCCATAAACCAATTAGCTGCACAACTTTTTGTTATTATTCTACGCTTTATTGTTGTTTATTATTCTTGTTATTATTGATTGCAATATTGTAAATATTGTAAACGATATTTATATTTTAAAAAAAATTCCAATTGCGTGTGAAACATAAAAATGCATTAAACTTATTCAACTCTGCCAATTCTTAATAAGATCATTAAGAAAATATAAAAAAAAAAAAAAATACACATAATTTATAAGTGAAAGAGGGAAATGTTTTATTGTGCTGAACTGAAGTAAATCTAATTGCTATAATTTGTTTAACTAATTAAAGTATTATGTAAAGTAAACTAAAGTTTAACCTAGCAAATTGTATTAAAATTCATACGAAATATTTTCATTTCTTTCATAAGAATATTGTAAGTTTTCTTTGAAATATTTGGACTAGACTAAATAATATTCTTACGACTCACAAAGTTTTGTTTTACTTCTAGGAAATTTAATATCATTCGAATTTCTGTGAAATTTTGCATACGTGCAAAGATTGTGATTGAAATTGAGATTGAGATTCTTTCTTTTTGCTTAAATTTCCATACCCATGGTCAAAAACTTGATATTGTTTAATGTTTTCAATGAGAGATATGATTTAGATATTCTGTTATATTCTTATTATTATTTATTCTCATTTTATTAATATTTTTAATGTTTATACAATTATCTTCATTGAAAATATAGGAATAGGAGTAGTTGTAGTAGTAGTAGTAATAGGAGCTGTAGTAGTAAGGGTTGTAAGAGTATTAGGAGTCGTATAAGTAGTTGGAGTAGTAAAAGTAGTAGGAGTAGTGGGAATAGTACGAGTGGTAGGAGTAGTAGGAGTAGGAATTGGAGTAGTAATAGATGTGGGAATAGGAGTAGGAATAGGTATATCATTTAGAGTAGGGGTATAAGAAAAGGGTATGAAACGGACCTGGAGAAGTAGTTAATACAATGAACTAAATAGGTTTAGCGGTAATAGTAGCAGTATCATTAGGAGTAGAAGTAGGAGTAGAAGCAGAATTAAGACTATGAGTAAGAATAGAACCAGAAGTAGAAGCTAACTAGAGGAAGGGTAGGAAGATGAGGAGCAGTAGGAGCATTAGGAGTATTAATTTAAGTTGATATTGTTCTTATTGTTTTTATTGTTGTTATTGTAGGTGGCGCTGCTATCAAACAATTGACCAAAAGGCCATTAACATTGACAAGCGATCCATTAAAATGCATTCATAAATTTTTGCAGGTGCAGCTGACTGTGTGCATGTCAGTATGTGTGTATATATGTTTTTATGTGTGTGTGTGTGTTTGTGTGTTCGTGTGTTTGTTTGCTTGTTTGCTCTGTCCAATGCAGCGTAACATGTTGTGCCATAAGCAGGACCTTAAATTAAACCAACAAAGTTACAAATCGAAAACGGGGCCCACTGCATAAAGCGACCCCAAATGATTTAAGCGAATGATATGCCCCCAAACTCCCCCTCAGCACAAACACACACACACACACACATACCACATATGTACACACACACTCATACTCACACTCACAATCACACTCACACTCACATTCACACTCACACCCTTAGATACAGTCTGCTTTGCTTGTTGTAGTTCATTTTGAGGCTAACAGCCAACAGCCGCTGCTTTCTCTTGTTGTTGTTTTGCTGTCTCGCTCGCACCCTTGTATAGCCATAGGCTTTCTCTTCCCCTTTCACTCACTCTCCCTCTCTCTCCCCCTCTCTCACCATGCCTTTCTCTGCTTTTGCATATGGGCGCACCCATGCCCATTTATGCCAAAATTTAATTTATAATTATTGCAAGTTTAATTTATGATCATTGACATGCTGCACCACTACACACACACACACACACACACATAGTTATTGGGCGTATTTGTGTATGTGTGTTTGTGTGTGTGTTTTAGCTACTGAGATTGGAACCTCTTTTGTGTGTATACCATGTATAGCAACTAGGGACAATGTAGAGAGTCCCCTTTTGTATTGTATGCGTGAGTGTGTGTGTATGTGAGTGTGTGTGTGTATATGTATGTGAATGTATGGTGTGTGTATGTGAGTGTAAGTATGTGTATGTGTGTGTGTATGTATGTGTGTGTGCTAACTGCAACTGTTTCAAAAGTTTTGCCACATACTAACTCATTCTATTGCCTCAACTTGCACTAGCTCTCACTCACTGCAGCTCTCTCTCTCTCTCTCTCTCTTCCATTCTCTCTCTCTCTCTTTCTCTCTCTCTCTCCCTTTCTCTCTTTGTCACACATACTCATGCATATTGACATTTACCCTCGAGCCTGCAACTCAAATCCTATGGGCCACTCACCGCTCGTTGAAAAGTTGCCGCTGATATTAAGCCCAGAATAGCTAACGGTTTTGTTGTTGCTCTTGTTGCCAATGTTGCTAATGTTGTTGTTGTTGTTATTGTTGCTGTTGCTGTTGTCAAGCTGGTGAAAGTTGCTGCCAAACCCGTGAGATTTGAATTGAGCCTCTGTTTAGTATAACATATTCTATAGATACATGTGTGTGTAGAGGCAGGCGTAATCTAAACAGGCTGGTTAAATGATATAGTTCTCTATCTCACTCTCTCTTTTGCTGCCTCTCTCTTTTGCTCCCTCCTTCTCTCCCGTAACTAATTCAGCAAACCCGCTTTAGTTAATTTGAATTAAATATAATTTACATTTGTTTTATTCAAGAAAATATTAATAAAATAGTAAATAAAATAGAAATCTTTTAATATTCGATTAAAAATAATAAATAAATTGAATATATTTATATGATTATTATGAATAAATTCACTTCTTTTGGTGAATTAAATTATAATTCAATTTTGCCACTTAATTGAATATTATTAAATAATTTAGAAGCTTTTTTGTGCCCTAGCAAAATGTCTTAATGCAATTTGTATCATTTTTTGTCACTTACAAAAGTTTGAGCTTTTAAAAATCTTTGAAAATCTTTAGAAATGCTTTATAGACTCTACTACCCCTCTATATAACCTCTATATATAGCTTTTTTTGTGGAATGGTGCTGTATTACGTCGTATACGAACCTATTTGGCTGTCATTGGCAATTAAAAATCAAATTTCGTTGCTCTTTTAACGCCTCCACGCCAAATGAGATTTCTCGGCCCTCTCTCTCGCTTCTCGTCACTCGCCACTCGCCATACGCCGCTTCTCTTCACTCGTTACTCTGTCCACTCGTTTTGCTGGAGCTATCGCTGTCATAAATTCGTTAAAAAATCACTAGCACCTCGACTGTAATACCATAAAGAGATAGAGATGGTAAAAACAGCGGGGAAGTCAAATAACCAAAAAATGTAAGAAAAAAAGGAAAACGGAAGAGAGTACAGCTAGTTTATGTCACACAAATATCCAATGACAGTGGCGGCGTCCCCCCCCTCTTCCACTGCTGCTGCTGGACAGGACAATATACACATTCCCTTGGCTTCATTTGGATTTTTTGGCTTCCGCGCCAAAAACAATAACAAAAACAATAACAAAAAATGAAAATAAAGAAAGCAGCAGGAAAAATTAAAAACGAAAAAGCAAGAAAAGCGGCACAAAGAGAAAACACAACTCGCTTTACAGGGTTGCTGCAGCGCCCCCCACCTTCACTTCCAATGTCACATGATTGGGTGGTGCTGGTCTTTTAGGGCGTGAGCATTGGGGCGTGTTCTTTTGCTAATTTCATTGACTCTGCGCTGGGCCAGTGCCAAGTGCATTCAAGTTGCAATGAGTGGGTGAGTTGCAACGGCAGCTTTATATCTCTCACTCTCTCTCTCTCTCTCTCTCTCTCTCGCTCTTTCTCCCTTTATTCTCACTTCTTCCTTCTTCTGTACACTTTATATTCTTGCCCCTCATTCGCCTCTTTCTGTCTTCATTTCTGCATAATGTAGTCTACTTTTTGGGGCCTTTGCTCAACCTTCTTCCAAAAGCAGATTTAAAAAAATGCAAGAAATTAATACATATTAATCAATAATCAATGTTTTCAAGTATAAATTGCATTCCTTTTAATTTATGTTAAAGATATGTTAATGCAATGTTACAACTTATGTTATGTACTATGTAAATAACAGCGTTTAAAACATGCAAAAAGAGTTTAGAAAAACTGATTTCCAATTAGTAAAATTAACATGTAAAAATAATTTTAAAAATTTTATAAAAATATATATAACTAACATTTATGAAAACTGTTAATAACACTGCCCAAATGTTAACATTTCACTATGTTAAGGCACTGTAAACAGAGCTCAAGTTGACTGCCAAAATGGGTTCCTTTTGTTTCTCAATTATTTTAAGTGCCGGGCAACAAGTTCATCTCATTTGTGTGTTGGCTTAAATGGACAGGGGATGTTTTTTTGGCGGGGAGGTGGTTAGGGAGGTGTTACGTGTGTTGATTTGCGGTACAGTTGTGTCGTCAGTTTACAACTGAGAAATATATATTTTTGTATATGGCAGCCAATAGAATGTTGAACTTAGAGTAAAAGCAAGCCCAGGCTCATTTGAAGTAGCATTACTTTTTTTCTCAATACACACACATTCTGTATAAGTGTGCGTGTGTGTGTTTGTGTGTGTGTGTGTGGCATAGTCACATATATCATTGTCAAGTTCTATATGCAAGACGGCGCTGTATATGGGACCCATGCCCATAGAGTGTCCAACAAACGGAGCGGCATTCAAGTTGCCCTCTGCTCAAATATCATTCCCTTGACATAGCCAGAGCCATAGACAGGGACAGGGACAGGGACAGAGAAGAAGATGGAGATAGAGAGACACACAGACTAGAGTAAGAGAGTAGAAGGGGGGGGGGGGGCAGGGTTGCCAGTGTGGCATGTGGCATGGGGCATGCGGCAATCTTTTTGGCTTGTCAAATGCGCATTTCCTGCTTACGAGTCCTTGCGCTGTCTCTAGCTGTGCATGAGCTTGTCTCTCTCTCCATCTCCCCCCCTCTCTCTCTCTCTCTCGCTCTCTATGTGCATATGTGGGTGTATGCATGTGTGTTGGTTTTGTCTCCAGCGCAATCAATATGGCGTCGCTGCTGTGGTAATAGCGTAGGATTTACGCGCACGGCTTACAGAGCGCGTCAGCATCACAGTCAAGCTTCATCGGAATGAGTGCAAGCGAGTGAGCTATATAGCAATGTTCTATCTCTTTCCGGTTGTACCTTCTTCTACTCCCGGTACTTCATCTACATCTCTGTGCGCCAAGTCGTCGTCGGTTACCTTTAAACTTTTTTATTGATATTTTATGTATGTAGTCCTTGTAGTCGCTCTATAGCCTTTGCTAAAACTCACTACGCATGAAGGGCACCCTGGGTGTCTGTGTGGGCGTGGGCGTGGTGTGCCTCCCCAAAAGGGTAATAGCACACAGGTTTTTTGGGGGGGAGGTCTTGCTGTGGCTGTGCTTTGGCCTTTTATGAAAAGCCGCTGTAATGATTTGTTTTATGAAGTACCCGCTTCACTGGATATGCCAACACACACACACACAAATACACCCACTCTCTTTCTCTCTCTCCATCTCTCACTTTCTCTGTCTCTCTCTCTCTCACTTTCTCTGTCTCTTTTGAGGCTGCAAGGTGCAGGCTTGGACTGTGTTTGAGCTCTCAATGTTTGCTCAATGACTTAGTAATAGAGTTCTTTAGAAATACTTAAAAAATATATACATATACAAAAGAAGGGATATATATATATATATGAAATGATATATGATTATATATATACTAAATGAATTTAGTTTATATTTTATATATATATTCTTAATCAGTGTGTATAGGCAACTTGTTTTAGTCTGTTTTCTAGTCTATCTGCCTTCCTGTTGTTTGTCGTTGTCTGTTCATCTATTCTCCCAGTTTCTCTCTTTCTCTGACTCTATGTCTCTCTGTCCGATTATTCGCTATGTCTGTAACCATTCGCTTGCCTCTCCATTCCCTTAGCACCTCTGTTCATCGTTTAGTTTGTCTCTCCCGACTGCAGCTGCTTCCGCTTTCGTCGAGAATACTTGCTCTTAAATAGAAGTTCTTTTTTTTGTGTATTATTTTTTATTATTGTAATTTTCAACTTTTAAAGTCATATGCCTTAACTGTTGCATGTCTGTTATTGTTGCTGCTTTATATAGTTATAACGTTTAACAATAATCACTACGTTTAGGCATAAGGAAGGGGAAATTTTAGCTCGAACTTTTCAATGATTTAGAGCATTGCATACATTGCATATCGCACAGATTGCAGGCCACAGGACAAAAAATACAATACCAAAGGCAATCCACATACATACATATATATACATATACACACACACACACACACACATACACTCAAAGAATGTCTGTATGTATTTGTTTATTTGTGTGTTTAAATCTTACAAATATTGATTGAGGCATTTTACGATGCTGTCTCTAAAATGCATAAATCATTAGAATTATGTCAAACTTGGCTCTAATCGAGATTGTATAAGCCGCAAAGTGCACACACGCATAAACACAACACACATATATATACACACAGCACTTAAAGTAATTTTCACTTGGAAGGGGAGATACGGAGACAAGAAGAAAGATAGAGAGAAAGACAAAGAGAATGAGAAAATATTTGCACATTTGTTTTATGAACTTGACTGTTGCTTGAGTTCATTGAGTTTGGCCTTTAAATGTAACAAACACCTCATTGCAAATGTCGTAACAACTATTACATATACAGCATGTTGTTGTGAGAGTGTATGTGTGTGTGTGTGTGTGTGTTTGTTTTGTACGAAGGCATTAGCAGATAACATAAATGTCTTAGTAACATATCCGGTTTTATTGCTTGGCTTTAACTGTTTGTCTTTTGCCTCTCATTAACCAAGTGTGTGTAAGTATATAAATGCCACTCTTTGTATATATGTATGCAATGTTGATGTGTGTGTGGGTTGGTGCGTGTGTTGGTGTATGTGTGTGTGTTTACAAGCAAGTTGGCATTTTGGTTTTGTGAAATCAAATGTGCAAAGCAAATGAAGCGTTCGTCGCATACGAAACGCTTTGTCTGTCTACCACTTTTTGTCTCTCTCTCCCTCTCTCTTTCTCTCTGTCTCTGTCTCCCTCTCTCCATCTGTCCCTGCACACATTTTCTCGCACTGATTGTGTGCGGCACGAAAACTAATTATACTGTTAAATGCGTTTGTTTAACTAGCAATTTAATTAAGGTTATGCTTTTGTTTAGCAGCCATCGCACTGTGCACCAAATGCATGCTACATAATCTGACAAACACACTTACACTTACACTCACACACACACACTCACATACATAAATACAGTCTGCCAAAAACATGCGCAATTAAAAATACTCCACACACACACATCTACACACACACTCCGCATCCATGCAGCTAAATTGCACATGAACGTTGTGGAAATTGTCTAACCACAGCATCAAAGGATGTTGGGGGGTCTAAAGGGCACACATGGGCGTCGTTTGTTTGAAGGAGTAAGGTATAATAGGGTCAGAGGTAGTGGAGTCATCGTAATAGTTTACTAAAGCACTAAATGACCAAGGGACAGCATGAAAATTATGTAAAATGCAAGTACTATGTTCATTTGCACTTAGTATGCTGGTAGCTACAGTGTCTCACGCAATTAAATGCAACATCGAAATAAATAAAATTTTGATAAATAAATGCAAATTTAATAAGTTCTTGTTTATGGCATTGTAAACTTTGTGAGAATCATCTCGAAGTCATGGTAAAAAAGTTGATTTCCAAATGATTAAACAATTTTTAATAAACGATTTTTTATGTAATTATATGGGAATACTTTTAGCACACACAGTGCGTGCACTAAGTATAACAGCACATGTGTGTGTGTGTGTGTGTGTGTTAGTGACAACTGCAATTACAATTACACAAGGCACTGTACGTGCCACATGGGGATAGTGTGTGGTCAATGTGGTTGCTGTTCTTGTTGTTGCAGATGCAGTTGCTGTTGCTGTTGCTGTTGCTGTTGTAGTTGTATTTTTAGTTGTAGTTGCTGTTGTAATTACTGCATTTGTTGTTGTTGTTGTTGCTGCTGCTGTTGATATTGTTAAATTTGTTTTTGTTGTTGTTGTAGTTGTCGTTAAGCTAGCAACGCAGCCAAATGAAGGGAGCTACAACGACACCGATGACGATGACGACAACGAATATTAACATGTAATTACGTTTTAAGTGCTAAATGGTAAAATATTTATGAAAAATAAAGAGAATCCAGCAAAAACCTGTCGCTGTAAAACTTAATTGAAATTTAATTGAATATGTCACATGCAACAACAACAAGAAAAGCAAACAACAGTCGACAACAGCAGCAACATGAACTACATCAACAACAACAACTACATCAACAACAACAACTACATCGACAACAACTACATCAACAACAGCAACAGCAACAGGAACAGCAACAACAGCAACAACAGCAATAGCAGCAACACCTACAGCAACAACAACAGCAACAACGACAATATCAACAGCAGCACCAACGACAGCATCAACAACAGCAACAACATCATCACCCACAACAGCAACTACAACACATATATGTACAGGAAGGGAAATAAATATAGATATAGAGACAGGTGTTACACTTTTGTGGTGTTCACTGTGCTGCCGCATAAAAAGAGAAATATAACGGACAGCCGGGAAGCACAGCTACAAAGATGACCTTGTTTATTATATGTAAAACAATCCTGACATAATAATAGAGTAAAATATATTGTAACGTAGGTGGAAAAAAAACTCTTTTGGTTCAAGTCCTTGCTAATAACTGCATCAACAGAGAGTTTATATTGCATGGAAAAAATTCACGCGAAGATTGTGAAGAGGGAGAGAGTCTTCGTAAAGCTGAGAATTTATGGTGGATGTACATTTTGTGTAGGTCAGTTTTGTGCCCACTGTGCCACAGTGGGATTTGTTATTCGGCTGCTGGCACTAATAATGACGTCAGCAACATGCTAGCGGAGCATAAAATTTATGCACAATTCACTCGCTGCGGTTGCTGCTGCTGCTGCTGCTGTTGCTGTTGCTGCTACTACTGCGGGTGACGTTGCTGTTGCTGCGGGTGCTCTATAAATGTATATGTGCATATATTTTGGCAATGACAATGACAACAGCAACAGCAATAGCAGTAGAAGCAGCAGTAGCAGCAGCAAAAGCAACAGCAACAACAGCAGCAATGGTAGCAGCAATAGGAATGGTAGCAATATCAGCAATGAGAGCAACAACATCAGCATGAACGACGCCAGCAGCATTAACAACAGGAACAGCAACAGCAGAAGCAAAAGCAACAACGACAACAACAGCAACATCTGTAGAAACAACACCAACACCAACAGCAACAGCAATGCCAGCGCAGGGCATAAAGATTAATGACCATGCGCCATTTTTGTGTTGTTATTGTTGTTGGTGTTGTTGGTGTTGGTGGTGTTGGTGCTGCTATTGCTGGCCTGGTTGCTGCCGGGTTTGTTGTCCTCTCATAGGCTTTTATTGTGCTCGCCTGCTGCCTTTTTTATTTGGGGTTATATGTGCTGTTGGTGTTGGTGTTGCTGCCATTGCTGCTGTTGCTGTTGCTGCTGCTGCTGCTGCTGCTGCTTCTGCTTGTCTCGCTGTTTCGTAAATATTGTTGGCACTTTGTCTTAATTGCTTAAAAATTACTGACATGGAAAATGAACTTGGCAACGTTACAGGGTCTAGTAAGAGGCAGTGGGTGGCAACAGGGATTGGTACGGGGAAAGCAACGATTGCCTGTCGTCGCTTGTTGGGCCTCTTGATGCTGCTGTCAACGACTTCAGTTCAGGCTTAGCCTGAATGTGAGTATGAGTCTCGTAACGACAAATACTTGCAAATATTATTATAGTAGTCGAATTTCCCAGCCAAACTATTTATCATGCGGCTGGCAGCAACAGCAGCAACAGCAACAGCAACAGCAGCAAAAAGGCAGGCTCTCTACGTTTGACAAACTTAATTTATTAATGTAGTAGCAATGGTACGATTCTGTCCATGTTTCTGTCCCTGTCCCAGTCTCCGGCGCTGCCGCCGCTTGGCTGCCTCAGCCAATGGTTTAGACTCCACTTCCGGCTGGAGCTTTAGCTCGCTTATTAAATGACAAGCCAAGCAAATGGGCCACTTGCTTAAAAGCACATTAATTTTCATTCCAATTGTTCGGGTGCTAAGTTTAAATTCTATTTAAAATATATATATATATATCTAAATGTATATATAGCAAATGATAACAAGCGCAATACACTGAAATGCTAACAACTCTATGATGCTCTGTAATAATCGTATATAGGGTAGCTTCAGTGTTATTGTTATAATTATAGAAATTATAGGTATTAAGGTTTAATTTTTAATCATTTGAATCACATAAACCTATGTGAAATATCAAATAGAAATAATGGAATATGTCTAACACATCTTAAGATCAATGCTAGAGGGAAGAATAATTCATCATTCGATAATTATTAAGTGTACTTGGTTTTGTGAGTTCTGTCAGATCTGCTTTAATCTGTTGCTTCAATTTATTATGTCCAACTTTTCGTCGTTTCCCATGACTGTGATGCCCTAGCAAACACTTCAATTACAGAGCGTACTTTAAAGAAACGACTCCTTGCTTTCACTCACACTTTTGGCCATTCTCATGCTCTGCTTCAATTGAGACAATGAGCTTTTCACTCAGCCGTATTAGCGCCTGCCTGCCATGTCTGTCATGCTCCTCATTTGCATACTTTTGAGGGCCGCATCATAATAATGCCATGATATATAAGATGCCACTCACTTTGGTTGTGCCCCAACCACAACCATCACCATCGTCAGGGCCTTCTGGCTGGCTCTTGGTCTTGGTCTTCTTTCTGCCCCATTGTCGTGTGTCCAGTGCTGACAGCGGCAAATACCAATTTCATTTCACCGACTTCGACTGCTGATTGATATGCAATACAGAAAAATCTAAGCATCACTTGGCTTTGTTTATTGACAGGCAATTTCGTTCTTGCAACAACAGCAATAGCATATTTCAATTTGCCCAATTGACAGCCCCTGAAATCAGTATCGGTTTATAGCCGAAAAACCAGCAAAGCATTTTCGACGGTTCTACCTGTAAAAATGGCTGCATAGCCATAAGTTTGACGTATAATTTACAATACAATACAATATTCTTCAAAATACAATACTATACATTTTGATATCTTTTTAGCTTGTCCAAAGTTCTGTAGAATCTAAAGAGGGTTTTGTGGTTTCAATAGCTGCATACTACATATATTCATTTCATAACTCAAACATAATTCTATCCTTTATTGTATTGTATCTTATAATTAATTTTAAATAGTTTTTTATATTTTAAAGGATGACTTTTAAAGTATCTTAAATACTCAAACTTAATTCTATATACGTATTTGTTTTAATTTGTTTTAATTTTAGTAATTTTTTTTTTTTAGTTCATAAGCATTTGCATAATTTTACAGGCGAATGCATCAATTAGCGCATAGGAATTAATAACATTTTCAATGGATTCGTTTTAATGAAGCCGCATAAAATTAGAAATATAAAGTATACCGTACGTTGCCCCATAAATATAATTGCAATTTCTATGCAATTTTAAATAAAATGAGCACAAATTGTACATATTATATATGCATTATTTATTGGTTTAGGACGCTTATATTGGTTGTAATTTTATGTGTATGTGTGTAAGTGTGTTCGTGTGAGTATGAGTGTGTTTGTGTGTGCTTTTTTGCGGGTGGCTCTCAAACTGGTTGTGTGCTAATTGAAAAGCATGCATAATTGCACCCACATTGACCTGCAGCTTAGCCAATTAATATTGGCCGTGCCATAAAATGAAATGACCCCACAGCCAACAGATGCAGAGCCTGTGCCAGTGGAGGAGGGAGAGACAGAGGGAGCCTTGGCCTTTTCGATGTGCCTATTGGTAATTTGAGGTTAGCCCAAAGTGTTCATTAAATACACACAATGGCATGGGTTTTTACGGTTTTCAAGCTACATATATGCCCTGTCTCCTATGTGGCATGTGCAACTAAGTGCAGCACACCAAATTGTGTGCAAGTACCGCAGTCGTTGTCGTTGTCGTTATCGTTATCGTTGTCGTTATCGTCAGTTGCAGCTTCAAATTAGCTGACATTGAGAGGACTTCCTCTAATGCATACACGGGTTTTCCCTCTTTTTCCCCTTCTTTTCCGCTCATGGAAAAGTTTGGCTTGCAACATGAAATTCATTTAATTTTCCGTTTGTTGTACGTTTGCTCTGACGCTTTAGCTGCGTCCTAGTTGTTGTTGTTGTTGTTGTCGTCAGTTTGATTGATTGAAATGTTTGCTGCAAATTGATTGATGATATGCAGCGAGGCATGCCACATACGCCATACGCTTCAATAACTGAGGATTTTATTTTAAATTGATATAGCCATAATGCTACCATTCCACGTTATCCATTGTCATTGCCTCAACATTCTCTGACCATCCTCTACACACCCTACCAATGCACACATCCAGTTAGTGTAAACACAATCCAAGCATTTGTCAGCCCTAAATGGGCTAAGCACATTAACAATGGCAACAGGACACGTACGTTATGAACTAACCATGACATGGGGGTGCAATGCAGCTATTTTCAGACATATAGTTTAGGGAATATTCAGTTTATGGTATTTTACGAATATTTCCAAGTTATAAAAATTAAATATTACATTACAATGTTTTCAATATATATTTATAATTAACTTGTGTTACTTTATTTCTTCAAAAGCTTGGTTTTTTTTTAGCATTAACTGTGCTTCTTGGCTTTTTCTATAAAAAACATTACCTTCTCTAGTATCTCTGCATGTTTCCACTGTTACTATGTTATCTTAAGTCATTTCCTTTCGAACAACGAAAAAGTATTTGTTGGAAGTGAAAATGGAACTCGAAATGTGTCTATTGCTGTCAGCTTAACTGCTGATATTTTCATTTATTTTAGCTTTAAACCATTTACCACACACTCACTAGCTTTTATAGGGTATATCGATTGTTAAGCTCACATTCCTCAAGTGTTTTTTTCTTCTTTTTTTTTTTGCGATTGCATACTCTGTCTTTAGCGCTGGTGTGTCTTAATGTGGCGCGTATTCGTTTTGTTACCAAGTGGATTTGTAAAGAGATTTGACATGTTAAAAACTTGATTGATTGATACGCTTCCACACACATACATACATATACATACACAAGTATATATCTATATATAAATATCAGAGCACCCAGTATATTGACAAGGCAGTCGGCCCTACCTTTCTCTGTTATGCTAGCTTGTTTTACAAGTCACTTACAAGTGGATTTTGTAGCTCGTTTATCAAGTATGTGAAATGGTTTTTAGTATAATAGGGATATAGAAGTAATTACTTACCGATCAACAGCAATGGCAACCAAATGCAGTATAGAGGCAGTGCAACACAGTACATCGCAGGAGGTCCATATGTCGCATAGCTCCGGTCCCAATATCCAGCCTTGACTGATCTGTAAGATAGTCGCAAAAAAAGCCCAGCATTAACTCTCTGTGAGGCATTACACTAAAACCTGATGGCCCCATAAAAGTTGATGCAACGCTGGGGAGAAATTCGTAAACCGAGCAAACAAGAGCTGAAGGACTGCAAATGCAATTTTATTTTTCAGTTGAGGCCACTGTTAGTTGTGAAAGTACATGCACCGCGATGACTTCTCTGCGCATTGTGGTCTTCTTTTGGTGCTTTATATTTTCTGTTAGTCAGTTGCAACCAATCTTGGAAATCGACAAACAGAATCAATTTACATTTAAGATTATAAATTTTTTACAAAGAACTGAACATTTTCGCCAATTCATCATATATGATTCGCAACATGATCGATATAAAACGGCTTTAATTACGCCTTCACTACATCGAGGAATAATCGACACCTTCAACTGTACTGTAATGGTTGTAAGGCCCACAGGAATCGAAGATGACTTAAAGCTAGGAATGAATTCCGCAAATAGTCTACTTGTGATATCATTTCAATCTATGAATGATTCAATACATAATGACGTGGATGGCGCGATACACGGTGCTCGTTTTTTATCTTTCCTATATATACAAGAGTCCAGAAATAATACCGCGCTTAGTTTAGACCAGATAAAAGCGTTTTTCGAACGCTTTAGAAAACTGAAATTCAGAAGGGTTATACTCTTAATATGGCGCCTCAATGACTATGAAGCCTGGACATATCGCAGTACCACGGAAATTAAACTAATTAAAGTGAATGATGGGCTCTTTTCTTTTCCCATTCCAATGAGATATTTTGCACGAACTGAAAAGTATAATTGGTTGGTCACCATCTACGACAGTTTACCCAGCGTATTTCTGGTAAGATTTAAGTGGATGATGTTTTAACTAGAAGGCTAGTTTAACTAGCTGTGAATGATGTTTTTTAATAGGCGAATAATCTAAAATTCATATTTTTAGTGCAATTCTACTAGTCAAAGTGATATAACCGATGAAAATGTTAGTCTTGGAGGGCAAAATGGATTAATATTCGCTGAATTTGTGCGTTATACATATGGAAAAGTTAATATACTATCATTCTCAAATCGTTCTGATTATAAGTCGAATGTAAAACGTATCGCTGGTAACCGTACAATAGATATAGGTCTTAATCTTGTATCTGATAATAGTCTAGCGCATTTGAGCCCTACATTTGAATTATCCAGAGTCTGTATTGTTGTGCCAGTAGCGCGTAAAATACCAATTGAAGAATATCAAAATCATTGCATTAAGCCATCAATTATATGTTTCATGGTGTTTACCTGTATTATAAGTATATTCATAAAACGTCTTGTATACTCAGATATGTGTTGGATGGAATTGATTTATAGGAGTTTTATCATATCTATTGGACAACCACTGACTAATAGAAATTTTAATCATCAGCGTTCAGCTACTAAGTTAATGGAGATTTTTATTCAATTATATAATGTAATCATGGTAAGCATTTTAGCTAGTGCGTTTGCTACGGCGTTTACTTTTGGTTATTACGAAACACAAATCGATGATCTAGAGTCGATGCTTGAGAGTGATCTACGCATTATGGTTGATGATCATGAACATGTCCGCATTTTCGAACAAGCCGAATTGCCACGAAGCCTCATGGATCGTTTGCTGTTTGTGGATCAAAAGACACGCCAGGAGCATCTATTTGCATTTAACTGCAGCTATGCGTATGTATTAGAAATGCACAAGTGGCCACAATTTGAAATCATGCAGGAGCGCTTGAAACGACCAAAACTACAATTGGCCTCCAATGATCTATGCACCGCGTATCACTATCTGAGATACTCAGTGTCCCAGGAATTGCCCTATACTCATCTGATGCACACTTTTATCTATATGGCAATTGAATCTGGATTGAATGCGAAATGGATGCGAATGGGACTGCGACAGGCACAGGATGCTGGTCTAATTGTTCAGGCACAGTATGAACCTACACTTCATTCACCCTTACCACTTCGATTCTATACTGATGCTGTGAAGCTCTATTTTGCCGGTTTTTTTTTGGCTATATTCGTTTTAATGCTGGAGTTTGCATATGCTTTCTATAGCAGAAAGAAAATTGTAACGAAGTTTAATAGAACTAATCAATTCAGAGTTTAGTGCTACTTTTAAATTGTAAATAGGGTATTTCCGGTTCACACATTCTATGTAATTTCACAAAGATTTTTTTAATACTCTTTATTTGCTTTGAACGTAAACAATATATTTGACTTGTATGAGAACTATTCTTAACCAATTAAATATTATATGATATGGTAAACTAATACAAATTCTGTTGTACAAAATTCTTTATATTAGACTTACTATATACTCACTATAGATTTCCACTACTCACCTCATAAACAGCACCCAATGGCATAACCAAACAGGCCACAAATAGATCAGCAACAGCCAAGGATGCCACCAGATAGTTGGCCACATTCTGCAGATTTCGCTCCAATATAATAGCGGCTATCACAAAGACATTGCCTGCAAAAAAATTCAACAAAAAAAGAATGCATAAGTAAGGGATACCATACTGGGTTAGGATGGGAGTAATGGTAATGGCAGTGACAGCTGAGCTAAGACTTAACTCAATGCTCGCTCGTCTCTTCACAACTCTCTGGGCCTAATTGCGAAAATTGACTTGAGGCGCAAAGTTTGCAATTCAATTAAGTACGCTTTTGGCAAGTGAAATTCGCAGCAGCGCAGCTGCAAACTGAAAGCCAATGCGAATGGCAAAACCGCAGAAAACAGATAAAGTTTTTGCAAAGTTGTGTGTGTATGTGTGTGTGTGTGTGTGTATGTATTTCAGTGTGTTGCCAAATGAAATGGGAGTCTTATTAAACTTGTCGGCCGCTGTTGCATTTGGCACCCAACTGTAACCGAATAATACTTCTACCCCAAAGTAGTCTGTGCAGTTGCATACGCCACCCCCAATTCCGTGGATGTGCAACCGCTTTGGACTTAGCCCTTGCCATCATTGCGGCATTGTGTTGCACTTGAGCGCAGGCAAAGTTCACACAAAAGCCAAAATAAACGACATGAGCTAATCGCACTGTCGTAAACTTTCAACTAAAACACTAGCTCTACTCTTCTTTAGCTCCCCGTTTTGTCTCCATTTCTCCCTCTCTCCCTTTCTATCTTTTTTCATTTCTCTCTCTCTCTCTCTCTCTCTCTCTCTCTCTCACTCTCTCTCTTTCTCTTTCCCTTTTACTATATCTATGTTCCCACTCTCATTCTTTTAAATTGACAGCGGACAGGCAAACGTGCCACTCAGTGGCGCCACCTTTGATGTTCTATACTTGCTACCATTTGAATACCCTTTAAAACCATCAGACGGTGCATGCTGTCTTTTAATAAAATCATTTTATCATTTAAATTTATGAAACCGTCTTTTGGTCGAAGTTCAAAATTGAACAAATTTGTTTAATTGTGTTCCCAGAATTGTTATCAAACCAAATCCAACGTATAATGATAATTTTTAGAGGGTATAAAATATCAGGGATACTCCAATTTTTTTGTTTCAGCTACTACTTGCACTTAGCGGAACTACTTGTGGCACACTTGAAGGTGCAAAAAAGAAATGGCTCGTTGACTGATAGGACAGCATCCTGGCAGGCCGTAAAAGTTGCAGGTCCTAGTACAAGACATGCAATTTACGGCATTCACACATACGTACATACGTACACACACATATACACACACATGGACAAACACATATACACACATATAATGCCTGAAGCTATTGTCTTTCACTCTTGCTTTGCTTCGTTCTCGTTCTATGCCTTTCACCTGCTTTGTATCTCGCTAAGGCATACACATCCAATTAGACACTTCAGTGTCAAAGCGAAGGTAAAATGAACTAGCCCTAGCGCTTAAAAGATAGGTGGGCTTGTTAAAGAGTTCACGGCAGTCAATTAAAATATAATGAATTTAATGAAAATATAATGAAATAATATTAAAGAAAATATTAATTATAATTTTAAATAAAATAAAACAATTTAAAATGAAATAAAATAAAACAATTTAATATAAAATAAAATAAAGAAATAAAATGAAATTATATAAAATAAACTAAAATATAATAAAAGAAAATAAATTAAACTAAAATTTAAATAAAATAAAATAAAATTATATAATTTAAAATAAAATAAAATAAAACGAAATTAAATAATATAAATTAAACTTAAATAAAATAATTTTTAATTAAATAAAATAAAGTTAAATAAAACAAAATTAAAAAACATATATATAACGTAATATGTACAGTAAAAAAATTCATTTGAGCACACTATTATTTTGTTATCTGGCTCTTTAAATGCAATAAGTGAAATGAATAACAGTTATTATTAATACTCAATTCAGTTTAAATGAATTTACTAGTCATTAGCGCACAATGGGACAAAATTGCATAAAAGGAAATTCATTTATATCTAAAGCGGATAACATTAATTGGTGTATTTAAATATTTATAGCTTATAATAAGCTCAATAGAAATAATAAAAAAATTTTAAAATGCTTCAATTATACAAGCATTTAAAGACATTAATTTCTTTGTTATAGCGTTAACGCTTATTGAAATGGAAAAATTCATTAAAGTTTAAATATTTTACTAGAAATCTTAAATTAAACGTCACTTTAAGAACTACTTTACAACAATTTATAGAGCAACCCTCGGCCAAGTAACCCAATGAGCTTGTTTTCAATTACCAGTGCCTTTTAGTGTCTTACATTTTGAATTTGCAGACAAATAGAGCAGCTGCTTGACTTGGCATTTGCTCTTTGATTCAATGTCCAGAGCTTTAAGCCTCGGACATTAGAACTCATTAGCATACGCTTTTATATGCCAAATGCTAAACGTTTCCCACTCAACTGCAGTGCGAAAAAGTGAAGCAAAACAAAACTAGAAAAAATAAAATTAAAATAAAGAGCAAGTTAAAATAAAATGTAAAAGTCAAAAAATAAAGAAAATAAACTCAAATTAGATGAGAATCAAAATGAATACCAAATGAATACCAAAACGAAACTTGAAATAAAATAAAAACAACGTACGCATGTGAATGGCAAAATGGTAAAAGTCATCAGAGCATTCGCTAGCCTCTTATTAAACCCGAAGTAAAATAGAATGCACAAAACATACTTTTTCGTACATTTGGTTTTTGGTTTAGTTTTTTGTGCCCGGTATTTAAATAAACAGAGCAAGCATGGTATAATGGGTTTGCGCAAAGGGGAAAAACACAATCAGAGATGAATTTATAAATAAGAATTATATTCTTGAAATTAAGACCACATTGATTGTAATAAAAAAGATTCGAATAGAATTTTATCTGTAAGTACATTTGGGGATCTTTAAGAGGTGTTATATAGACTTTATGTAACTACATAGATTTTAATAAATTAGTTTCGAATAGAATTTTATCTGTAAGTATGTCTGGCGATCTTCAAGAGGCGGTAAATGGACTCGTCTACATAAAATACTGTTTGTATGTGATGTCGATTTCATTCGACTGTTCCGCTTTCTTTGTTTTATTTGCTTTTTGGCTGATGTGTACTTGTATTTTTTTCTTAAATGTAATGAAAATGAAATCTACTTAAATTAATGAAATCAATTTGAGCTCGTGTTTTTATGCCAAATAAATGTTTTTTGCGTTTTACAATGTGGCCGTAAAGTTGATTCTGTCTCAGTTGTTCAGTTTGTCGTCCAGTCTCTACAGCAACTGAGTCTAATGTTAAAATGGTAATTTTTGTTTCGTTGTTTTTTTTGTTCTTCCTTTTTTTTTTAAATTTGTTGTCATTGGCTGCTTGAAAACTGTGATTGATTGATTGACTGTCAATTTTAATACGGCGTGTCTTTTGCTTCGCTACGCTTTCTTTCAGCTTTATGTTTTTTCTTTTTTTTTTTTTTTATTTAGATTTTGCCGCTGCTTGTTTTCCCTCAGTTTTGCTTTTCCGCCTAGGATTTATGGCTAAATGCGTGTAATGAATGTAGACCCATAACAATGCGAATGGAAATGCTATTGAGCTGCCTTATTAATAACGAGCGAAAGCTGTTGAGATGATGATGATGCTGCTTCTACTGCTATTCCTACTGCTGCTATTGAGCTGAACATAATAACAACAATAATAAATAATATAAAATGTGGACTATAGGCAGCCTCATAAATATCAGTTACGCGTATTTTATTATCTGCAAAACTCGAGTAAAATAAATTGGAATACTGCTACATACTTGACTGTCAGTTACTCTACTTGTAGCTCCGAAAAGACATATGGCAATATTTAATGAACTAGTATTTGAGAGATTCTACAATCAAAACTTATATGCGAAACATATATCTTCCTAGCAAATTCAGGTTTTCTCAATTTCAAGGCATACTACCCAGCTTTAAATGTGTAGGTTGCAGGGTATAACAAGCCTATAGTGCCACTTCACTCAGGGCTCTCATTTCTCCCACTTTTGCCTTTGGTTTAGTTCATCGTTCCTGCCTGTCATTTGGTTTTGCCTTATTGAATTGTTTTGGTTCATATTCCCCAAGCGAAATGGCGCATCGGATTTAGTTGGCACGCGCGTGCCTGAGACTGCCAGCCATGGAATTTATTGGCCCTGGCAGTAGACCACAAATAATTATGTCTATGTTTAGGCTTTAGCATTCAAGCCCTAATGAGCTTTCCATGTTGTACGCGGACTTACCAATTATGGTGACGAGTATCATCAGGCCCAGCAGCACCGATGTGACTGCCATGCGTAGCAGCTGAGTGAAATCATCTTCCTCCACTTTGCTGGCTGTCACATTTCCTCCAGCAGCAACCCCACTGGCATTAAGCAGCTGTCCACTGCCATTGACCAGCTCACCAAAGATGCTCAATGCCGTATCGTTGCCCTCCAGCAGCAGTGTATCGTTGAGCAGCATGGCACCCAATCCTACGGCAACATTCGTATAGTTATTATCGCTGCCAGCGACTGAGGCTGCCACGCTGCTTGTGGCATGTCCAGTGGCACTGCCAGCCCCATGTTGACCATCCATATCGATCAGTTCAATGTTTGGTCTGCCAGCAGCACCTGTGCTCAGTGCTCGATGTGCTGCTTTTGCGGTGATGCGTGCCGCAGCTGCCGCCACTGAGGCACTTGCCGCAGCTGCTGCTAAGGCAGCTGTTGCCAGTGGGGAGCTAGCTGTTGTACTGGGCGTGGCCAAGAAGTCAATGATGGGACCTCTATCTCCGACATCGTTGTAGTAATGATTGTTGTTGTTCTTATCATCGCCAGCTGTTAGCAATGGCTCCTCCTCTTCCGCATCCTCATCGACCTGTGCTTCTGTGGAAGATTCAAGCTCCTTAGTGGGTCGCGCATCGGCTATTAGATAGGCCTTGTCACTCTTGCTATTGGCTATGTAAATATAGTCTAACGCATCTGCAAAAGCAAATCATTCAAATTGCATTATTCGAAAATTTAATAATGTTTTATAAAAAGTAAAAAAATATTTATAGAATTTTCCAAGTTGATTCATAATTTTTTATTTATTTATTATATTCATACAAGCGCTGCAACTTCTGTAGAAAATCGTGTATAATTCCCAATTATTTTATTTAATTATTATTATTATATTTTTTATTTTTATAATAATTTGAAAAGTGCAGCAAAGCAAGAAAATTTAATATAGATTTACAGTTGATACCGCAACTTTGTTTTAATTTGCTGCTTTGAAAATTTGAAAATGAAATTGTAATTAAAAATTTACAAAACTCATAATAAGTTTTTCGTAATGAATTTAATTAAAATGATAATTAAAAATTTGTTGTTGCTTTTTTTTTTAAATTTAATTTCAATGAGAATTACGAAAATTGTATAGATTACTTCCTTTGGACTAATTCGCTTTACCAGAAACTTTTCCCTTGACGCAATGTGGGTGTCAGTGGGCGATTGAATAGATGAGTGAGTGAATGAGTCAGTGAATGAGTGAGTAGATGAGTGAGTAAATTAGTGAGGCCGTGATGAAGGAGTGAGCGAATGACTGAGAAAGCGAATGAGTGCGTTAAGCAATCGGAACGAGTGAGTGAATGAGTGAGTAGAGAAGAGTTTGGCTGAGCGAGAGATTGAGTAAAAAAAATGAATTTGACTAAAATAAAAACTTGATCGGTCGTACTTACCGTTAAAGTTGGTCTCGCGAACCATTTTGTGCGGTTATTGTTGCAGTTGCTATATATATTGTTATATGTAGGTGGGGTTGCTCGCTTAATTGCAGCCGCAACGGAAATGAGGCGAGTGGGCGTAGACGGAAACGGAAGCGCGACTATGCAACTATGCGACTATGCACTGCAAATGGCAATGGCAATGACACAGCGATGCCAGCAGCAACAGCAGTGACAGCAATGGAGGCAGCGACTTGGACTGTGGCAGATACAGAGGTGGCACCAATGGCTGCGTTGAGATGAAGCTTCTCAGACAAAGCCGTTGATGGTGTTGGTACATGTTGACAGAAACACATACACATAGACACACATATACACGCACAGGCATGCACAGGATGTATGCTGTTAACGAGCTTTTGAGTGTTTACACGGAGCGCCGTATACAGCTTTTTTTTTTGTCGGCTTTCGGCACTCGGCTCACTTTTGCTTGCTTGGTTTATATTTCGGCTGATGTTGATGTTGTTCTTGTTCTTGGCAGTGTTGCTTTACCGTGTTGATTGTTGTTGCCTGCTGTCGCTTACACTTGTTGTTGTTGTTGTTGTTGTTCGCCCCTTTTTAAGCTCTTCCGTTCTTTGTGCTCATGTGTTATGGGCTCGTTT
Organism: Sphaerogastrella javana; assembly: GCA_037040025.1. NCBI lineage: Eukaryota > Metazoa > Arthropoda > Insecta > Diptera > Drosophilidae > Sphaerogastrella > Sphaerogastrella javana. The sequence goes on along the minus strand of JBANCZ010000192.1, from coordinate 23,552 downwards.
ATGCGCTATTTTCATATCCTCAAAGTGAATTCCACATCCGGAGCAGGATCTCCAGTCACACGTTTCACTTGCTTTAATATCTTCATATTGCCATTGAGCTCTGCTGTGGTTATGGTTAGAAGGCGTACTATGCTGTGTGTGGCGTGGGCGTGGCATGGGGCCATTTGCCCCGCATTTAAACCACATACATTTGACGCAGCTGCAATTGAAATTCGAACAATTTAATTTAGTTATAACCAAATAGAAATCGAATTGAGTTTTAGTTATAATAATAAATAATATAAGTTCAAATTTTCGCAAAATATTCACATATTTTATTTGCTCATATTTTTGGCAATTTCATAACACAGTGGGAAATAATTTCCTGCTGCAAAAGCCACAAAAAAATGTTGTCAACAGATTTATTGCTCGAATCTATGTATATCTATATATATATATATATATATATGTATCTAGTATTGTGTATATATATCAATTTCCTGCACATTGTGTTTCGAGTGTAAATGAATTTAAATTGTGCACATTGTCCCTTTTCATGTGTCTCTCTATCTGTCTCTTTCTGTATGCCTTTCTATTTACATTTCTATCTCTTTCTGTAGACAAGTTCTCCTTCTCTTTTGCCGCTTGTTAAATAATTTAACGCAATTTTTGCAATTACACACGATAAATAAAAATGAAGATTGGCACGCAAGTTGTTTTCATTTCTTTTTTAAGATTCTGCAACACCACAACAAGCTATACCGCCTCTCTCTCTCTCTCTCTCTCTCTCTCTTCTCTCCTTTTGTGCCGCCTGTCACATGTGTCTGCGGTGTGTGTGTGTGTGTGTGTGTATGGCCGGAAGCTTGCGTGCGTGCGACAGGCGCCATCGCCAGGCGATTCCTCTCTGCAACGCCAACGAAAATAAATTTTAAACGCATAAAAAAAGCCACCTAAAAAAAAATACTGCCAATGCGTTGATGACAGTCGAGTGTGCACTGCTTAATACCTTATGCTATATGTATATAAAATTATTTATTATTATTTTATAATTATTTATCATCTCCATATCCTATTAAATATATATGGTACGTTATTATTGACTTCTATTAAGTTATATATATATAAATTGTATATCATTTCCTTATATATACTCCTTAAATCATATCCCCTTTTGCCTTATACCCGCTGCGTATTTTTTATGTCTCTAGGGTAGATAAAATAGAAGGCAAGCGCTGCCACAGCAGCTCCAAGTGTAGTAAAATGTCATCGCATGTCTTATGTGTGTTGTAGCTGTAATTGTAACTGTAACTATCGCATATAGTACACATAAGGTACACACATATATACACACATATATACGTATATATATAAATAATATGTGTGTAGTTGTGTGTACGTGAAGCATACATTGCGGCGCCATAAAAGACGCTGCGAAAATGTTGCATGCGTAATGCGAATGCCGTCAATGCTGATGATGGTATAACAGTTCACATGAAGCATGAATAGACCATAGACCAAGGAGAAACAGAGAGTGATAGTAGGGTTTCCCTACTAAAGGAAGCAGAAATACTGAATCTTAAATCCACAAGAATCTACTAATATGATCAACAATAATGCAAAAGCTGGCTGTAAAATTGTTTCTGGTAATTATGGTGATACTTTTGATTGAAGCAAATTTAATAGAATTTGTCAACAGTTTACAATCTAATTGATTATTGAATATCTAAATAAATAAATCTCTGATTATATATACCTTTTTATATATTTTATCTATCGATTTGCCTCCTACTATCTTTTAAATAACCAATTAAAAATTATTTCATTCCAAAGAAATCGCTTTGTATACGCTTGCAGCACTTGTTAACTCTTCTATTTGCTTTTAACCTTTTGATAGTCACTCAAATAAGTATGCAGCTCATTTTTCCTTTTGATTTTCTGCACGTTGCACACAATTTTTTTCCCTTTTTTTTATGTAATTTGATTTGCTTTAGCATTTTGCGTTGTCACAGCGCTTAATGTATGCACTGCTAATTACGCAGCTCAAATGTTAAGTAGAGAAAGCAACAAACAAAACAACAGTAGATATGTATTGAAAGAGACAGGGAGATATAGAATGACTGAGAGGGATATATGTATGTAGAAGAGAGACACAGAGTTTCTCTGATGCATGTGGAGCTCATTAAAAGTGTGCATTAGCTGCCAACTGACGTGTACACAACAAGTGAGCTTAGTATACCCATTGCCATGGCTGATATCTATCTGTATCTGTATCTGTATCTCTTCCAGAACCTATACCTCGTCTGTTTCAATCTCTCTCTCTCTCTCTCTCTGTCTCTCAATTTCTCCGTATCTCAATTGCTCTCATAGCTTTCTCCCTATATGTAGATTCATATGCAAAAGTAAGCTTGAGTTGATTGGCAATCGCATACGTTTGCTGAGTTTGCTTGTCTATCTTCGCCCTCTCTCCTTCCTTCTCTCAGTCACTCAGTACACTGCTAAAAACATAATCGTACTACTTATATCTATTATTATAGTATTGTATATTAATATAATTTTTATTTTCTATAAATGTAATCATTTTATATTTTAGCATATCATTCTTTGCATATATGTATTTTTAATATTTTTGTTCAGTGTAGTTGCCAAGGTAGAAATTGAAAATTATAGCATACTTTTCTGGGCTTTTACGGTGCTTTGATTCATTTTGGACACGTGCAAAGGACTCAGACAAGCTGCACAGATTTTACACCAAGCGAAAGGAAGATAGAGAGTGCAAGAAGAAGAGTGTATAAGAGAGTGAGGGAATATGAGAGAGAGAGAGAGTGAATGAGAGGAAGATAGAGAGTTTGGTTGCAATGCTAGGAACACGTTCGGGCATCAGCTGCACAAATAAGTTGCAATAATTTTGCAACTTTAAATATTTACATGCGTGTGGCAAGTTACGTGTGTGAGTGCAATGTTTAAATAACGAAATGCCAATAACAACAAACACAATAACAATAACAATATGTACATGTTTATGCGTGTGTGTTGTTGTTGTTGTTGTTGTTGCTGCTGCTGCTGTTATGCAACTAGTTTCAAGTTCAAAGTTGTTTTAATGCGGAAGTTTATGTCAGAGCAGAGTGTTTCAAGGCAATACAGTGTGGCTTCAGGTTTTGAAAAAGGTTAGAGGGGAAGAGGCGCCTGTTCAGCTGTAAATGAGGCATGGGCGTGGCTATGGCCAGAGCTATGCGCTTGGCGTGTTTGAAGTGCATTTGAGTGTGAAGACGACACATGTCGTTTAAATGCACACCTTTCTACGTGTGACACCTACACACACATCAAGTGAATGCCACTGTGTGTGTGTGTATGTGTGTGTGTGTGTGTGAGCCTACATTAGTCTATTTATGTGTGTGTGTAGCAGTTTGTCAGTCCATGCTACCGAGTGCACTTGTTGCGGTTGAGCAGCGAGAGAGACCACAGTCACAGCTATAGCTGTAGCTACAGCTGCATATATTATACACAACTATATATATGTATATATATATATATATGTATTTATATAGCTTAGTGTTTGTGTGTGTGTTTTGTGGTTTGCTTTTTATACATGGCTAGCTTACTGCATATTTATACAGCTTGGCCTTTAAAACACGAACAAATCTCAGATTTCAGTGTCTTTGTATAATTCTAAAACTTAAAATTCTTTCTATTTAATAATATTTCTACAATAAATTATTGTATCTATAAATCAGTGTTATCAGTAACAAGAAATATTCAATGTATTGATTTCTAATAAATTTATTTTATACATTTCACTCTCATCTTTATTTATAAGGTCAGCAGAAAAGAGAGAATAGATATACGATTAAATGAGTGACTCAAACATTTGCTGAGTTTCATTTGAATGTACCTATATAATAAATGAATATATGTATATCCCTAAATGAGGAATCAATGTAGCAACCCTCGCCCGTTTAGTAAGCGCTCCACACATGCTATTTTTTTGCCTATCAAAGTGCATTTTGAAACGCTTTGGCAAGCGATGCTTTTTTTTAGTTCTATATATGTGTGTGTGTGTGTGTGCGAATTCAATGCCAGCTGTTTGTTCTATGTAGAATACCCACCAAGGGCGTAAAGGCTAAAAGAGGACTATGTAAGGGGGTGTTGGTGCTTCCGGGGGTCGGAAGGAAACCTGCTGAAGTGAACTAAACTAAACTGAAATAAAATAAAATCAAATAAATTGCATGCATTTTTCAAACGACGCTCGATTTCATTCACAGATGCTTAGACGCACACACACACACATTCGCATATGTGCGTGTGCGTGTGTGTGTGTGTGTAAAAGGCAAACATGACCAGACATTTATCAGTTGTTCACATGCATTCAAAGATACTAATGTACATATTAGTTCAGCTCTGTAAGTGGCTCTACCCCTTCCGTCTTGCCCCAACAAGCTGATGATGCTGCTGCTGCTGCTGCTGCTGTTGTTGTCTGTGTGTGTGATAGCTTTGGGTTCCTTTTTGTGTGCCATTTCCGCTTCATTGCATGCGCCATTTTTCTCTATCTCAAGAGATGAGCGAGAAAGGGAGAAAAGGAGAGGCTTTGCTTTCTTTGTGCCTTGGCAAGGCTTTTGCCCATTGAGGCAAGCTTTTGTTTATTGTTGTTGTTGTTGCGGTTGCAGCTGTTATGTGTTGCAAGGAATACTGCTCTCACGCTCTAACACTTGGCTTGGCAATCAGTCTACTGCAAATAATTTATACGGTTTTTTTTTAACGTGTCTTAGCCAAGTTTTGCAGCCTCAGTACTCAATATGTATAATGCGTATGTTCGGTTTCTATTGCTGTATCTACTCCTGCATTTGTGTGTGTGTGTGTGAGGTATTTGTAATTAGTTTAGTGCGCGTTTAGTTGAGTTTTAGCATGGATTTTGTATTTGTTTATTGTGTTGCGTATTCTGTGTGTCTAATTGCTCATTAATATGCGATTGGGCTGCGGCTTTTGTTGAATTATTGAACAAAAATGCAATCGACAATTTGTGACCACAGCAACAAATTATTGTAAATAAAAGCCAGAGTTCTCTCTCTCTCTCTCTCTCCCTCTCTCGTTCGCTCATTCATCTGTCAGTCCATCTATTTTTCAAATAAAATGTGTATATATATTTAAATGCCAGCTTATAAACCCAACATGCCACATGCCACATGCCACATGCCAAACCCTTTTGAAAAAAAAAAACAAAAAAAAAAAAATTCCCTGGAAAAACTTTATGCTTCTTTTTCCCCTTTTGACTGGGAAATTCATTTTTGTTGGCTTTAAATAAATGTTTTTCGCACTTCATTTAGTATTGTTGTTGTTTTCGGGTTGCTCCTGTTGTTGTTGTTGTGGTTGTTGGTGGTGTTTCATGTGGTATGTGGCATATGGCATGAAACTGGAGAACTACTGCATTTGTGTTGTATAGTATGTCTAACAAATAAAACAAATGGTTTAGTCATGCCATGTATTAGCTATGGAATTGTAATTCGATTAAAGACAACTATAAACAAATATTTTGTTTTATTGTTATTTATTTTATTATTTTTTTTCTCATTCACTTTGATTTTTATTTATTATTTTGGTGTGCAGATGTCTGTCGAACAGTATAAATTAATTGCTTTTTATGTAGCCCTTCAATAAACACTGCTGAAATTGTTCATTTAATTGAAATTTTGTGAATGTAATGGAGTTTTTCTTTTATAAAACCTATAATGTATGGAAATTTCGTCAAATTTAAATTGACTTTCCTTAAAATTTGTTAGATCAGCAATAGATCATTCCTATATACAATTATATAAATTCGATTGAAATTTAAAAAATTACTTTAGCTTCAACCGTTTTCATTTATGCATTGGAAATATCTTTTTGTAGATTTCAAATTTCGATACAATATGATATTGTTATGGATAGTTGAGTTGGCTTTTAATTACATTTCAGGAATCCGGCTTGTCTGAAGCACTGTACAGGAAGAGTAAATAAAGACAAGGACAGGGACGAGTCACTCAGTTGGCAGATGCGAAAAAATAACAGCATGAAGTTGTTTTTATATACAGATTTCTATACACATAAAAGAGTATGGTATATATATAGTATAAATTCATACTATGTGTGTATGTATATATGTGTGTGTGTGTGTGTTTCTTGAATGTCATGCCACATGATAATAAATTTCCGCATGCAATATCCTGCATTTAAATAACACTTCCTGTGCCACCATCAGCTCCTAGGCCAAGGCAGATATCCCGTCCATCACTGGCAGAGCAGCGTCCTTCATACATCAGCGCGGCAAACTGAAATGAATTTTCTTCAGTTTTTCTCTTTTTCCGCTTCAAACTGCAGTATGCGTTCGGCGCAGCATGCCACATAGTGAGTGTTGATGGTTGTCCTTGGTCAGTTCATTGAGTGTTTTGTGTATGGGCGAATACGAAACGCACTTTGGTTCATTACTTTCGGGTCGAGCATTTGCCACTTCATGGCCAAAAAGGCAGCTAACGTGTTTCTTTTGCTACTTTCACTCTTGGCTTTTGTTTGCTTAAGCGAAGTATAAGGCTATAAGGGCTTGAGTAGGTGTGTGGGATGTATAAGCTGGATGTAGAGCCATCTTTACCACACAATAAAAATTTATGAGCCGTGTGCGTGTGCAAAACGAGGGAAAAGAGACAGAGAAGAGAAAGACAGTGATAAAGGGAGAGAGAGAGAATGACTGAGAGCGAGCGAGGGGTGTACGTTGCCTTTGCCGGAAAAGTCGCATATTTTGCGAGAGTCGCGCATAAATTTTATATGCGACACAACTTGACATGCTTTTTGCTAAACACTCATGCTCCTCATGCTCCATATACACTACTCTACTTCCTTTCTTCTATTCGACTTAACCCTGTTCTGCCATATATTCTACACTATTTTATAGTACTTCCCAATGATCTACTCTACCATTTCCCATACCTTATCCGCTAACGGAAGCCTTCCTTTTTACTTTGTTCATAGTTCTGTTCTTTCTCATACTACAACTAGCACCTCATCCACCCACTCCACTTGCTGCTCTCATGTTTCACTTGTCTGTTTGCTGTCATTTGCCGACGTGTCGCAGTCAGTGAGCATACTTATACGAGATACTGCAGGTAGAGGTGCTGCAACTACTCATGTATTATGCATGAGCTCTACGCAAAAGCAAGGAGTCCACTTTTAAGCTCATGCTCAATCAATTAGGCACAGGCCAAGCCATTTCTGCACCGTAATGCAATTAAAGCGCTTTTAAAGATTCGTTTTCGTTTTTGTTTCTTTAAGCGAACAGTGTTTGCTGTAAATATACATACAGGTAGGCAAAAACATGCCTACACGAAACGTATATATCTCTATATGATTTCATGCTCTTGCGCACAATTTGGCTACAAAGCAGAAAAAGATTTGTGTGTCTCGAGCCATGTGTGCGCTGTGATTTCTTTCTCATGCAAATAAACGTGAGCTGTAAACACGTGGAGACATCTGGCGGCCTGGTGGGATGTAAGCAGGCGTCGTACCTGCACAGGGGAGGAGCTTAGGGTAGGGCAAAGCCAAAAGCCGACGCCGGTGAGTCGATCGATGTGCATGAATTTGAGGTTGCTTTTAAAAATTACCAAGCAACCTGTGTCTCCCCACTTGAACCAGCGACGCCGTCAAATGCGACGAGACGAGACAGGAAAATTTGGGATTTTGTTGTTGTTGTTGTTGGTCGTCGTGTAGGAAAATCTGACATAATGACGTGACTGAAATTAATTCCTCAAGCATTGCCAATAAGTAAGTAGGTGTGATTTAAATTATATTAGGTTTAATATGATGCATATAAGTAGCGTTGTGTGTTATAATTCTTTCATAAGCAATTTGATTTTAATTTATTTTTTGTAATATAGCGAATAATAAGTTCAAAAAAAGTTATTAAATTAATTGAAGCAGAAGAAAATGATGTGACAAAAGACATTTAGAGGAAGAACGATTCATAAAAACGTTAAGCTTTCATTAAGTAGGAGGAACGATTAGCACAAACGACTTATAATAATGAAGAGATAAATTCGCTAAGCATATCGTAGGATGTACTAATAAAAAGCGTTTGAATGACGATATGTAATCAATTCAACAATCTCACCCACTCGATCTATATGTATATATCTTAAGTGATATATTTTTGCATCGCTTTCAAGGTCTACCATCACTTACAATACTTGATAGCCTCGTTGTAGCAATGATGAAGCTACAAATCTGACGGTGGCATTGCTGTGGTCGATGTTTTGATTAAAAATTTATTAATATTTAACTTTGAGCACGCATTGACAGCCGCAACAGCAACAATATAAAGACAACAACAACAACAAGAATAACAACGGCAACAATGTGCAAACTAGCAGCTACTTTGCATAATTGCAAAAATAATCGGGCTGAAAAGCGTCGCCAGTTGCCTGACTGAGCCATTGCGTTGGGTTCCTGCTGCCTGGTCGGACACGGTCGGACACGGTCGGGGCTTAAATGATGTTGTTAATATTAATGAGGAAATTTTTGCAGAATGTCAGGCCAAAAGTGTGCGAAAGTAAGGGAGAGCAAGGGAGCGTAACCGAGCAACAACAGCCGTTGCAATGTTTGGTTTTAATATTGTTATTAATCAGCTTTTAATGTATTTAATTAAGTTTTCGCTCTTGCCGCCTCTCCAAAAATATGTTGAAAATTTAATCAACAGAACTGCCTACCCCGCCTCCAAGACCCACTATTCGCTTGAGGCAAGGCTAATAATCATTATTGCAAATACTCAGCTCGCACTTGACTCCACTCGATATCCAACAGATTAAACGCACCGAAGGGGGGAGTACCCATAGGGCATACCCACCCATAGGGTATAACACACTCATAGTCGTCTTTGTCGTCGTCGTCGAGTGAATATTATTATCCATGGCATTCGGTTCGGAAAACTTTTATCGATATTTAAAGCGGACGCATAGAAAAGAAACTTTGCTAGAAAAAGTTTTGAGGAAAATTTTTTGCCTTTTTTTTTCTAAAAATCTTTCAATTTTTTCCGTTTTGCCTTTTTTTATGGGCTGCGTGCACCCAATAGATATGTTGAATGTGGGGTATGTCACGTTTCAGTTTATGAAACTCTTAGAGCTTTAAAGCTAGCCATATGAAATGTATCAAAATGAGTGTCAGTAATGACCTACTCTTCCGCTCATTTTCAATTTGTTTAGCAGGAAGTTTTTGTTAGAGAATACATGTAATATATTAGAGGCAACTGGCTGCAGCTGTGCCAAAATGTTGGTCGATCATGTCCATCCACTTGTCATACTGAGTGTCCGCTCATTTGTCTCAATGCCTCTGCAAATTTGCACTTTATTTAGGCAACATGAACACCCACACCCCTCCCTTACCCCCCACACTCACAAAATCGCAACTCCTACTCTCATTCGTTCTCTTTCACTTATTCTCTTTTGGCTGCTTGTTTGTCTACTGCTGCTGCCGTTACGCATTCAATTTTTCATCTTTATGCCTGGCTTTGAGTGCCCGCCGGCCAGCAGCGTAAACGCTTACAGTAGAGAGCGGGATCAAACACGAGAAAGCAATGTGAAAGTGTGCGTAACCAAAGCGAGACAGAGCTAAAAGTGAAAGCCTGCCATATCCGGCTGGCGTTTATCTTTTGATTTGTGTTTGGCTTCTCGCTGTCTCGCTGACGTCTCTCACTTACGCTCTCTCTCTCTGTCTCCCAACTCTCCCAATCTCTTGCTCCCTTAGTTTTTTTTTGCTCAAGTGTTTACAAGTGATTTGCTGTGTTGCCTTGTTATGCTTTTTGAGCAGTTTTTGAAAAATTTCCTTTTACTTCTTTTGGTATTTTTTTTTTTTTTTAATTTTTTTTTTTTGTATTTTTGACAAAGTTTTTCCAGCTACAGGAAAACCCAAATGACTCGAGTGAGCTACGCTTCCGGCTGTTTTGCAGCTTGTTAGCTTTGAACGTACCAATTGAAATGTGCCACAGCCGCTCACTTTCTTTCACTCTCTTCTCCTCTCTCTCTCTTTCTCGGTGTCCAAGCGAGGTGACAATACGCCAAAAGGCACAAAAACTTAAAATAAAATAAAAAAAAAAAATTGGAGAAAATATGTAAGGAAAATCCGGCCACTCATTTGCATGCAATTTAAATTGAAATTTTTTTCTTTGGCAAAAAGCGGAAACTGAAAAATGCTGCGCGTATCAATTGCCCAATAATGATAATATCGCTAAAGCATCTTTAAATCGTAAACTCAAAACCAATTGAATTTGTTCTAAAAATCCATACATACATATATCTGAATCATTATATCTTTGGGCAGGCTGCCAAGACTGGTGAGAGCAATCGATGAGCAGCTATCATCAGTCGCTGGAATGGTGACAAAAATCTAAGGCAATATTTTGCAGAGCCCCATCAATTCAGGGATAAGGATATAGAGACTGTGTGTATACTAAAATCTACTTTTGGATATTTTATTCCTATTTAGAACTTTAAAAATGAGCTCTGCAGCAAAGACTGATGGGAGAAATCGATGAGCAGCTATCATCAGTCTTTGGAATACAGGGAAAAAGTGATAGTGTCTATGTGGTAACAATTTTGAGGGAGAGCAATAACTGGATATAATATTCCTATTAAAAATACATATTTTTGATGTATTGATATTAAGCTATTTATGCTAAACTAGAGACACTAAATTACGAGTGCTACTTTTATTAAGTTGAAATTAATTCTGTCATTAGTTGAACATGTAATATTTTGCAAAGTGTACCACCAATAGAAGTGCAGGTAGACTCTGTAAGCTGGCAATCTCTGTGCTGGGACCCACTCTTGTGTGGTTGTCTTCTATTTTATTTTTCGGTTTATTTACTTAATGTGCGCACTCGAGGCATCAGTCCCAGTCGAGGCAGAGCCACTGGCGCCTGCTGCTCGTAAAAACCCAAACTGAAACTTGCAACCAACTGAAATTAGTTGCTGCAATTCACTTGCTATCTCCCTATGGTACTTTCTTTCTCACTCTGCCTATCTATCTATCTCTCTCTCTCTCTTCCTCTTTCTCTTTTACTTTACTTATCGACTGTTCCATTTACTCCTACAATGACAGCCAGAGCGAGACCCGCGTTGGCAATTCACAATTCTCGCTACGCTGCTGTTTTGGGGCAATTTTTGGCCTAGACATCAAGTCAACTGTGTCCTGTGTTGACAGCATTTTGTGGTCGTATCGCTATTAAATGAAATTGACTTGCGCTTCGGCCTTGCTCTTGCGGTTTTGACTGCTGTTTCGGGTATATTGAATTACCACAAAAATCCAACAGAAATCAAAGTTCGCAAATGTCACTGCACAATATGTGCTATAACCCTCACTAAACCATATATTGGGTTGCAATTTTTGAGGCATCGAATTTAGAATCTGTAACACCCATTCTACATATAGGTAGAATTTAATTCTAAAAATTTAAATAGGTTAAGGAATATTAAAGCACAAGAAAGTGTTGATGAAGTCGATCCTATAAACTCTTGAACCAAGTCAAGGCAAGGCTATACCAAGTAAACAGAATCATTATAAAGCTTACTATATTTACCGCATAACATATCTATGGCACAACTGTAAAGCCAACTGTTATAACAATGTTATTGAGAGCTAAATGTGTTTTTTTAATGGCCATAGCATATTAAAGTTTTAGTGGTTGTACCGCAAGTGCATACAAATCGAGTGAATCTGATGCTGATTTCAAGGAAAGGTAGCCAAGACAAGGCTAAAAAAAACCTTGGTCGATTCAATTTTCATTTTTATTTGTTGTTACTTGCCAAGTGTAAGTACTGATATAAAATTTTATGAACAAACAGCGCCTCAATTGTCTGACGTTTTATAGTTTTTTTCCCCCCATTTTTTTCATTCTGTAAAATACTTAAGACTAGTCATTGTGGCAAGAAGAACTAAAAGTGGTCAAAGTGAAATGTGAGAGAAACTGTTTGAAATGCAAGCAGCATATGCAAATCAATCGGTGCTCAATATCGAGTACGTTTATACTCTATATATTCTTTGTAATTCTCACGTTTATCCTATGCCATTTACACTCTTTCTCCAACTTTCTCCCTTTCCATCCACTCACGTTTAAGTGTTTCCTTTCGTGTGAATATTACCTCAAATATTTTGCACAAACTTCCACCGTATGCCATTAAATGCTAGACAATTTGTGTGAGTAGCCGCCGCTATATACATAATTATACATATATACATATATACATATATATATGTATATATAAAAGTAAAAAATTGTTATCGTGTCTTATGTAGTTCCTTATGTACTAGTATGATTAAAAGATGTCTCGCTACACGTGTAGTCAACGCATATATATATACAGACATTTAGACATATATCTCTAGTTATAGATACAGATATAGATATAGATTCATATAGATCTATATATTTGTAGTACAAGTATATCTGTAGTAGGTACTTATCGCACTATCTCGATCAAAATGTCGACGTTCAAGAACCTTGTTTAGCTAAATCCACAGATCGCCATATGTAGGGTTCTTTAACTTATTGATCTTCATCTTCTTTTGATCTTTGTAGTTCTTAGTTTGCTTATATAATGTTAGTTGTAGTTAGAAGTTTTGTTTTAAGGTACTTAAATGTTTCTGTAAATTTCCATTTCAGTGGTAAGTTTAGATACACACATGCACACACACGCACACACACACACACACTCACACACATAGAAGGGTTTAGGTTTGTACGTGTGTGTGTGTGTGTGTGTGGGTGTGTGTAAAAGTGTAGGTGTAGGTACATATATTTATATATATCATTGCTTAAAATCAGATCAAATCAATTTATATTCAATGAATAACTGATATCTCAAGTGGGAAAAATACATATACACACTACACACACACACACACACACACACACACACACACACACACATACACGCACACATCCACACATATAGATTAAAGTTACAAATACATATAGATTTTATATATATATATATATATACCACATATAGAACAATACTTAACAATTTTTTGCTTCAATTTTTGTTAAGGGGTTTTCAGGGGATTTTTATATTCAATTTGAAAGGAATTCTCGGACCATAGTTTATCATATTATAATGGTGTATGGCATGTGACTTAATCGATAAGGAGCATGTTCTCTGCGTTTTACACTTTTTGTGAGTTCCCATAGCTCATAGATCTCAACATATATATATAGTTCATCACATATCTCATCATATATGTGCATCAATATGTTAGTTTTTACATAGAAAACAAAAAAAAAGTTTATATGTTTTGTATTTCATTATAGAGTTTACTTAAATTTTTGTTTTTGTTAATGGAAATGAAATTAAACATTATATATATAGCACATAGATATTTCTTGATTTTATGATTTTTTGTATTGTTTTTTCTTTTTCTTTTTGTATTGTTTTGTTTTTCACTTAAGCCCGTATAAAAAGTATAAAATTGTATTTACTTTATTGATTTTTATAAAAATTACAAATGTTCATATAAAAATAGATATACATACATATAAAAAAAAAACGAAGTCAAATAGTAATACACACACACAAACGGACATATATGTATATAGAGATATATATATATGTATATACACACGAACACATACAAATAATCAATGCTTGAATTAAGAACATTGAGCACAACGGCAGTGGCCGATGTTTGCATACCCTTACAGCAACTATCCGAAATCGAAAGACGAAAGCAAACCTTAGAGAACTAAACTAAATGAGAGAACTATCGAGAACTAAGAGAACTATTGAGAAATCACAGAACTATCGAGAAATGAGAGAACTATCGAGAAATGAATGAACTATCCAGAACTAAGAGAACTATCAATAAATGAGAGAACTATCGAGAAATGAGAGAACTATCGAGAACTATCGGATTTCATATGCATATAACTAGATCTATATGGTTTATAGGTAGTAACATAAGCAGGGGATTCAAAGGTTGTCGAAATTGTTTATAAATAGTACACATTTAGTGTAAGAGTAAGTAGCTCCTTTTGGGCATAGCTCTATCTCTCTCGAAATCCCTCTAACTATAGGCCAAGCTCTCCATCGGTCCTTCCCTTTTACGTTTCCTTAGATCCTTTTCTGTCCATCTCCCAACCTATATGTGTTTCTTTTGCTCTCTATAAGTACAGTATAATTATATCTAATCTATGGACTCTATATCATTTGATTTTAATTCCAAGGGTATGCGATTTGTATTCAACTTCATTTTGTGTTTACTCTTCGTATTGTGTTTGAATATACACATATACAGATTTATATAGATATATACATATTTATATATCTATGTATCATATATATATATATATATATATATTATATACATATTAAGAAACGAACTTATCATTTAACTTTACAACTAATTTAAAAACTTAATGTCAGGGTTCATCCGATATTGGATCGTTTTCGATATATAACAATCTGATACCAAAAAAAAAAAAACGACACAATTAGCATATAGAAAATCTAGAAAAGAGTATCATCTATGCTAGTACATTTGCTTTTTTTTATTGCTATTTATTTTATTATTATAATCCTTATGTTGCATTCTACAGATTATTGATCCTCATATTATAATGCATTCTATCTATCATATTATTATATTTATAAGTGGGACTTTGGCTAAAGAAAAAAAACCGGCACTGACATCTAGATAATACATACACAGAATTATCATCTAAATATAAATATATATATATACAAATACATATATAAATATATGTACGTATATATACATATATATCTATATAAATATAGATACCGTATGTATATCGGCGAAGTTGAAAGCGTTGGTTTTGTTGTTGTTGTTTTTGTGGTAAAGTTGTTGCATTTGTGTGCGTGGGCGGGGTATGTTGAATGCATAAATACCCTACACTCCGTCACACATACACTCACAGTGCTTTACAACATTAATATTATCAACCCTTTTCATTAGCTTAGTTCCCCATAATTTATCGTATAAATATATATATATATATATATGTAACTATTTTTCTTGATTTTTCATAGATGTTCTTTCTATATTTGTTGGTTTAATTTTGGTTGTTGACGTGATGTTTGTTGTTGCTGTTGTTATTTTTTTTTTTTTGAGTTAATACATATTTAAATGACTTTAGGTTAGCTCTGTTTTGAGATTAGGTTAGGTGACGTCTTCTGGAAGATAGCTGCATTACATCATTTCTGATTCAGCTCCTTCTTTATTTGATCTGATCCTTTAGACGCCCCATTCCAATTTCCTTTATTCACATTTTTTACTTCTTTAATACCTCTGTTCTATGTCATTCTCTTTCTTGATCTCCCTCTATATTTCTTTCTTCCTCGTTCTCTTCTATCCGTTATCTGTCTCTTGCACTCTCGCATTTTATCTCTGTCGCTTCCGCTCCCTATCGCCCTCTGACTTGGGATGGATTTTTTTTTATCGAGGGGTTACTTATCGAGGGGATTTGGTAAAAGATTTTTTGCTCTACCTAGTCAAAACTCCCATGCAACTTGCAGCAATTTCATATAGGTTTTTCACAGTTTGAAATCAGAGCATATATATATATGAATACATACATATTTATATATATATATATCTATATATATATTCACAAATACCTATATATATATATATTTATATATACATTTATGTATAAATTATTTGGAAGTAGCTCTCGTGAGTTTTGCTTAGCTTACTGCTTTATGGATAATAATCCATTAGTGTTAAGGTACGCGGGATGCGATATGCGGTAAACGTAATCTGCTTGCTACATTGTTCTGGTGGAGAGGGGTTAAGGTTAAACAGGGTAAGGTAAACACTTCTGCTAATGGAAGAATGTCTAATTGGCAACCAACAATTGCTGATAGGTGGAACCGGTGCCGTAGAACGAACTGAGGCCATCAATCAGTTTACTGTTGTTGCTGGCGTTCGACGGCTCCTGCTGTTGTTGTTGTTGCTGCTGCTGCTGCTGCTGCTGTTGTTGTTGTTGTTGTTGTTGTGATGGCTGTTGCTGCTGCAGCGACTGTTGATTATTGTTGTTGCTGCTGTTGTTGCCAGTGTTGTTGACGTTATTGTTGCCGCTGTTATTGCAGCTGATGTTATTGCTGCTGTTGTTGTTGTTGATCAACGGCGTTGAATTGTTGCTGATGTCACTGCCTGCGTTGGCAGCAGCAGGAATTGTTGTTGCTGCAACTGCAATTGCTGCTGCTGCTGCTGCTGCGGCTGATGTTGTAGGTGTCGCTGTTGCCGCTGCTGTTGTAGCTGCTGCTGATGTTGTTGTTGTTGCTGTCATAGTTGCAGCAACTGCTTCTGCTGCTGCTGTTGTTGACATGCCGACGCCGCCAACTGCTGTAGTAGGACTGCTGCAATCATCTGTTGTAGTACCGCCACCAACAGCACCACCTACATTTTTGTCGCCGTGTTCGAGCATGCTGCAATCCGTGTCCATTCCGACATAGCAATTCGGATCGCCGCCTTGTTGCTGCTGCTGCTGCTGCTGCTGCTGCTCCCGCTGTTGTTGATCCAATTGATGTTGATGTTGCTGATGTTGCTGTTGTTGCTGCTGTTGCTGTTGTTGTTGTTGTTGGTGCTGTTGCTGCTGTTGCTGGTGCTGCTGCTGCTGCTGCTGATTGGCCAGAGTCGTTGGGGCGCCAGTAGCTGCTGCATTCACATGGCCATTGCTGAAGTAGCATGGTTCCAGGTAAGTACTATAGCTACTGCTAGTAGCAGCCGCAGCAGCAGCGGCAGCAGCGGCTCCGAACAGGCCCAGATTAGCGGCATCCGTTGCATTGAAGTGCGCATCGAAGAGACTGCGCTGTCCATTGTACTGTGTATACAGCCCCATTGCAATATTTGGATAATAGAATGGATCGGCCGAGTTGGCGCCGGACGCAGTCATTGGATTTGGCGAGAGTGAGCGTGCTGGTGAGACGGCATCGACGAGTGCGCTGCCAAAGGCGGCAGCGGAGGCATTACCACCAACAGCAGCCGTTCCGCCGCCGTTGACGCCACCGCTGCCACCAACAGCTGCGGCTGTAGCAGCACCGCCTCCACCGGGGGCACCTCCAACGACCACGCCACCCACATTGACACCAACGCTCATAGCATTAGCTCCTGCTGCTGCATTGGTATTGGCTGCATTCACACCGTGTCCATGATGCAGCTGCTGTTGCATGGCGCGTTGTTTGATGTAGTTGGAGAATTCAGTGGGCGACATTCGATACGAGCTGCTGCAAAGTGGGACAAAAGTTCAAACAAATCATGTTTATTGGATATATAGCATATGTTAAAACTCACCTATTGGTGCGCTTGGAGCTCGTCTTGAGTTTGGTGCTACCGAATTTGGTTTGGGCAAATGTGGCTGTGGTAAATGTGAGTGGTGCTTGTGCGGCGCGCTGTACAAATGTTGTGGCACTGCCGCCATTGGCATTGTTGACACCATTGCTGGCAACAACAACACCACCACCAGGAGCACCACCACCAGCACCACCAACAGCACCGCCACCGCCACCAACACCAACACCAACACCAACACTACTGCCGCCAACACCAACACCAACACCAACGCTGCCAACGCCAACACCGCTACCACCAACACCAACAGCAACACCGACACCACCACCGCCGCTGCCAACACTAGCACCGGCTCCATTAGGATTGGGACTACCCTTGTTGTAGGTCGGCGAACTGGACGCAACCGAATGTGGCGACGTACCACCAGTTGACGGCATGGGCATTGGTAGCGGCAATGGCAATGGCAGCGCCAGAGGCAATGCCTTGGGACTTAAGCTCAGATTGTTCATGGTCGTGTTGACCGCATCGATGGGACGAAAGCATTGCGCCTCCGGATTGAATGTTTTCGTTACCTCACGATCAGCAGAATGGCTGTCCTCGTGATTATCATTATTCTCCGTGTAGAGTATCTGTAATTGATGGGAAATTATTGTTACCACTTGCATTATGAACATTTCTAGATCCTAAGATAGAATATATTTACTCTCAAATATATGATAATGATATTCTTCAAAATTTTTGTATGATTGTTCCCTGAATTAAGGGAATAACCTCTATGATTCTACGATTGTTTCACGAAAAGAAAAGATTAAAAATGAACTATAACATGTTCGTACCATTTTATATGTATTTAAGGATTATAGTTTCCAATATTTATTAAATCTTATCATCATAATTTGTTTTTTGATTATTCAATAATGGAAATTGATTATTTAACTAAATTATTAAGATATCTGATATTGATGAACCGCAGTCCCATTGCCCATTAGATCAACTCACCTTTACGGCACCCTTTTCGCCAATGCGATACGATACCTCACCCGGATCCACCCAAACGGATAGCTCATTGGGTAGATTTTCGAGAATATCGGTAATGGGTACGCCACTTTCCCGCGCGGCACGTGCCAACACCGAGTCAATGGGATCTCCAGTCTTCAGACAACGGTACGCGGAACCCTGCAGACCAAAAGAACAGATATGATCATGAAATTCAAATATGATATGATAGTGTATCTATAAACCAACCTTGAATGGTTTCTCCGGGTACCAGTGTCCTTGGAATTTGTCACGCAGAGCCTTGTCCAATTCCTCGCCGAAAATGTTAACGCGACGTCGTGGCAATTTGTTATACAGATACGATATGACAAAATTCAACGCCACTTGTATTTCAATATGCATTTTGCTATCCCTCACTCTCGCAACCGCGATTCGCTCCCGCTCTCACACACACACACACACTCACGGTCTCTTTCCCTCTGTATATGTTTCTCTCTCTCTCTCTCTCCGTCTTTTTAACTTTCTCTCTCTCTCTCTCTCTCTCTCTGATGGTCTATTGATCTTTCAGATTGTTCCGAGCGACGATCAGTTTGGATTGTTAGTTCTATTGATAGTATAGCGTATAGATGCAAATTGTGCAGTCCTCCTTTATTTGAAAGAACGTTTTACTGTCACTTATCATCCGGTATACTTATATATAATATATATACATATACATAGGATTATACGCATACATATACATAAGTATATATATACATATATATATATATATATGTATGTATATATATATATATTTCAATATATATATGTATGGAGAGAGAGAGAGGGATTATATATAAATATATAAATATATATATGTATGTCTATATATATATATGTGTAGTTATTGTATTATGTTTTATTCTATCCACTTATATTGATAATTTGGAATAGTTCATCCAAACTGTTTGACTCCTCAGCATCGCCTAGTGGTCTCAATATATATACATATATATACGATATATATACATATAGTATATATATACGGATGTCTTTTCGGTGCTTTGTCCTTCCACTGGCGATTCTCGATTAATCGTTATCGAATGATTTTTTATAGATTTTTTAAAAAATTTTAAATTTTTTTTGTGGTTTCTTTGTTTATTTGTTATTAAAGTTGTCGGTTACTGTGTTTGAATTGCACGTTCTTTGTTTTGTTTTAGTTTTATTGTAGAATATATATGTTTCTAGAGATATTTCTCTGTGTCAAATGAGAATTGTGTGTTGTTTTGATTTTAGCTAAAGTTTTCCCCCTTTGACAATTTTGACGATGTTTAGTTCTATATTCCAGCCTCAAATTGGTTCTTCAAGTTGACATTGACATTGATGTTGGCGTTGTGACGTTGTTTCTGACGTTTTAAGCGTAGTTAACTGATTTATATATAGATGTCCTATATCATATATATATACCATACATATATATAGTGGCCCTATATGTATGTTTTTTTCCTTTCCTTATATATAGATTTATTATATGCTAGACGGTAATGGCTGCATTATCGGTGTTTCTTTACGGTTTACTCTGTTGTTTTTTTTTTGTTTTTAGTTGTCTATTGGCATTTAGTATTTTTTTTTTTTTTTGGTATTAATATTTATATTGCTTGGTAGTATACGTTATTGGTTTTTTGTATTTATTTTTGGCAAATTTACGCAAGTTTTGTAAAACTCAATGCCAAGCAGTGTGCAGTGATGATCATAAGAAGTATGCCTATAAGGAAATATAGAAAACAAAATATAAATATTACTGATTGTTAGAAAGACTAGTTATAGAACTATAGAACTTATACTATTGCTAAAACTAAAACATATATTCGATTATTTGTGTTTTGAATGCATGGGTTGGATAAAGATTAAGATAAAGACAGACAATTATGGATAAAAATTTCCCGAAAACCTATCGAGTTCACCATGTGCGTGTTGTCCAAATCTTCTGTTAATATATTACACAGATTTCAGTATCTAGTAGTTCACTAGACACAAATAAAACTTTAAAATAACATACAAAAAAATAAGAAAAACCAAAAAGAAAAAACTTAAAAATACAATCATTTTATTGGATTTTTACACACACACACACACACACAGATAGATAGGAATAGATACCACACGCGACACACACACACACTCGACTTCAATATGGCGAAACGTATGCGGACCCTTGACGAAAAATTAGCACGGAAACGCGATAGTCGTATACGGTTCAAGAGACTGGTGCGGACTGTAATGTTCAATCAGCAGTGGCTGGACGAGCCCGATGATCAGGATAAGGGTATATCGATGAATGTGAAGAAGAACGTGGCGTTCTTGGTTCGACAGAAGCGTAAGACTGGCATACTGACTGTGGCGGTAAATCGATTTTAATATCGAACATATATCGATATATATAGGATCTTTCAACAAGGAGGGGTCTATGTTAAAATTGACTTTTTGAGGTTTATCAAAATAGAAGAGGTGGGTGCAGGGTGAAAGGAGTAAGGTTTAGAGTGTAGGTGGTGCTGGAGCGCCGTGGACAGTGACATGTGACATGTTGGCTATCGACCCGCTCTATTTGAAAGACCCTATATATATATTGTTAACATACCTATCGATTGTTGTACTAAAACCTATTATAGGAGAAGGCGATGCTACGCACTGTACATACCACACGCAGTAAAGAGGAGCGCAAAAAATTGTGCATGATTGTTGCCAATCTAACGTGTTTTAGTAGAATTCCACCAGTAAGTAGGATATAATAGTATATATATATATATATATGTATATATATAGCATCGATACGATCGTCTTGACAGAAAGTTCGTGCACGCTTGGTGCAATATTTAAAATTTGAAACTATTGGCACTGGTCGGACGGTCATCAAGGAGAATGATTTTCCGGTATTCATATACTTTATCGTATCCGGTGAAATCGAAATGAAAAAATCTATTTTTGATAAGGTATAACTTTAGAATGAAATGATCAACCCACAATAATTCAATACATTTTCAAGGCCACCAAAAAAATCCACATGAAATCGGAAGCAATTTTAGGACCGGGTGATTGGGTGGGCGAAGTTGAGCAACTCGAAGATTGTCCCAGGTTGAACACCTATGTAACATTGTGTAAGTGCAACTGGCGGTATTTGTACTTTGTCCAATAAATTTGTAATATAATATTGAAACTTATATTGAAGCACCCTGTGAACTGTTGTCTATAACGGATGATCAATTCAATAGAATACTGTTGCCCTTTACGAAAAAGCAGTGGCAGGAAAAGAAGGAAGCTTTAAGTTCGTTAGATTATTTTAAATATCTGACTAGTGATCAGGTTAATAATTAAATATATATAATAATTAACTATATATATATATGGGAGAGTATATTTATATATAATCTAAACTGACTCTAGATTATACGTGCTTGTTATAACAGTCATTTACAAGAGTTTGATCCACTGGCATCGATCTATTCGGAGACTCGAGGTTCCATTAACTGTGTGCATTTCATACTGAGTGGCGAATGTTTTGTATTACAGGTTCTCAAAATGAGGGTATGTCGAATTCCAACTCTCCATTCACTCACAAACAATTGAGATTTGCTTTTTGCTTAGGTATCCTATAATGCGGGTTCCGTTTCCTATGAACTAACGCCTATTGAAGAGACCACCGATGAGAGCATGTTCGATGCGGCATCCTCGATGAGAATGCGTAGCAATTATTTCATACGTACCGATGGAGGTGTCAAAATCTTAACCGATTCGCTTTTCGATACTGCCGATCTGTTAGCCTCGTCATCCGATGACGATGCACAAGCTAAATCAAAAGGGGTACTACATTTTACTTTATAAAGAGCTTAGCTTTAAATTTTATTTAACAATAACATCTATTTTAGATGCGTGAAATGGGACTGAAAGAAATTGAATTGGCCTGTCGCAAGGGTGGTTTCATTTTAGATAAAGCAAGTGTGAAAAGGCGATTGAAATTTTTTTATAAACGTAAAATTGCTGTTGCACCAAAGCACAAAATGTATTTTAGGCGAAGAATAACTGAAGAGCTATTTGATTATGAAATGGAGGACATAGAGAGCGCACATGACGAATACGTTGAAGAGATTGAATCGTATGATAGTAGTGACCATGATAGTCCAAGAGAATCAATCAGTCCATGGCGTCTATCGCGTAAATCATCCGATAAGAAATCGGAACGCATACAGCTCCATCATTCACATCAGGCCATGCCAACAGCTAATAACAGTGGCAGTTCGACCACATCGAGCTCAACAGAAGAACTAAGTGTTGACTGTATCAATTCAACCAGAAATGAGACGCATTTCATAGATGTGGGCTCCATGACATACGGCGGCATCTTTGGCCTGGGCGAGCAAATGGCTCACCGCGTGATAATGGCGCGCACCGTAGTACAGTGCCTACTTATCCCACGGTTTTGGCTTATGGAGGAGGAACAAAATCCAGGCAATATTTGGCAGCGTCGTCGATTTTACTTAGAGGGCTGTATACCGTCGCGTGATGAGCTCTATCTCAATTTCCTCAAGACACGACGCTGGGAGCAATTCAAACAAGAATATGTGCAGAGCACATTGAATCCGAACAGCGCAAATTCCACACATGCCGAGGATATACCCATAATATGTCGCATTGTTGAAGACGTTGAGCCATCGGAGTCGAAATTCCATAAATTTCCATGTGCAAAAAAGCCAAAAACAGCAAAAAAGGAAGAAAAACATAAAAAGAAGAACAAGGAAAAATTGAAATCTAAAAAGTAATTGAAACTGAAAACCTATCAGAAAGTAACCAAATAATATTGAAAGAACCTTGGAAAAAAAAAAAAACTAAATTAACTGACCAAATATCTTAAAATCTCAGAGTAAGAAACGAGAGCTTTTCTTTGGAACAAGAACAATTCTTGGTTTAGAACTAAATATAGTAATGATTGAAATTACTAAATTATTCAACATAGTGATATATAAATTAAATTTTAACAATCAATAAAATGTGTAACCTATTCATTATACAACTGTACAATAGACAACAATAATAACTAATATATTTTATCAATTATCAAAATCAAAATTACTTCTATGAAAATCATTTCACACACGATTTTAAGACCCATTACTAAGCGGAATTTGCTAATCCTCAGGCATATCAATGGAATCTCTCTCTCCCTGTGTAAATATCTATATATATACAATATATATATATACGTCATACAGTACACGTTGTAGCTG
>JBANCZ010000191.1:0-49073 GCA_037040025.1 Sphaerogastrella javana | reverse complement strand
ATATGTTATATGGTATATGGTATACTATATAGAACATATTGTTATCTGTGTGTATTGTTTATTGCGATTCCATTAGAATCGACTACAGATTGAATACGGTGCAGTTTCAACCTTTGCGTTTACATATCGATTCAATCAGCATTAACAAATGCAAATATTTGGCTGGATATCATAAAGGGGCAACTATACCATTCTATTATAATAATGTAATTAACGTTTTATCATTATGAAGTTTAGACATATTACTTCTATTATATTCGATATATGGTATATCATAATATAATCCTAGTTAAGTTGTTAAAATTTTGAGTATTTTTCGAAAATTGTTGCGAGTTCCCATCGTATGCAACGTCATTGGAGTTAAACTCCCTCTGGTTAAATGGTTGGAATTGGAGTTGATCTTTACGGTAGCTTGGTGTTGGCTACCCACTGTGCGGCGCGGTATAAATTATGTGGCACGGCGGGTGGGTTATCTTTGTTTGACTGTGGCAAGTAGCATAGATAGCACAGCACCGCACAGCACCCTGCACAATAACGATAGCTGGCAAACAGACACGAGTAGCGGCTCATGAATTGGCTCTAAATTAATTATTTACGCATTTGAATTGAGGCACTGAGTTGAGAACTGATTTCGAAATGGATGGCAGACAAACGAGACAACGAAAACATGAACGAAAGGTCGGACGGTCGGGCGGACATACAGCAGGCCGCGTGCCACATTATGAGCCGCAGCTAAAGCTGAAGTTGAAGCTGTAGCTGATGCCCTAACCCGCCTTATGCCTATGCCTATGCCTGCGCCTGTGCCTGTGCCTCTGGACTGTTCTTAATTTACCAATCAAAAACTCGTAATTAACCTAATAAGCCTCTACGAGACGCTCGACGTTCGACGTACGGCTGCGTGTACCGTCGCGTGCCCCACGAGGCATTGTTACTGCCACGGTCGGTGGCGGTGGCAGTGCCAGTGGCACATCATAAGCGACGCCTGCTCTCGTGTGAGTTAAATGGATTAAGTGACGCAACTCGCTTTGAAAACAAATTATGGCGTCCACAGTTACAAACTTGCCCCCCTTTTTTCTTAAACGGTGTTGATTAAAATTGATCAACGTTACTTAAAGGCATAGGGGCAGCGATCGTGCCATGCCACTGAATGTACCCCATATATATATACTTTATATACTACATACAAGTAGGCGGAGCCTCTGAATTCAGCGATATTACATGCTTTACGACTGTAGGCTTCCGTTTGCCCTTTTGATTTACGGCACCGATATCGTCGTGCCATATAGTCGCAGTGTGTATTTAAGCCATTGTACTAGCTATTTGCATGCCTACTCGCTTATTGCATTTTAACACTAAGCACAATCACAGATTTCACACACACACACACACATGTATATATATTAGGTACACTGTAAAACCGCTAAATCCCTAGCTAAACAGCTTTAAAACAAACACTAACACTCGCCGTGCGCAGCTCAACTTGGATCAGCTCCGTTTCACTAATATTTACTTAGGACGCACATTTTGTGTGGTTTAACGCATGCGCAACCCTCCTTAGAAGATTTACACGGTAAATGGTAAATGGTAAATGGTACATAGTATATGGTATATGGTATATTGTAAATAGTGTACAGTATACGGTGTGAAAAGTTACTGCTAATGCCATTACCAGGGAATCATAATTATGCGCACAATTGCAATTACAATAACAGGACAAAGTGAAGTCCAGCCTAAAAGGTTTTGCGGTAAAACCCCATAAATATTTGTTTAACATTATTTATTTTGGTTTGTTCACCCCGATTTGTTAATGTACGATGTTTTTACTGTTCTGCAATACATTAGGGAAATTTTAGACCTCAAACAGTATATAGGCATCAAGCATTAAATATCGATGATCGCTGAATGATAACCGATTATTTTTTATTTATAATTGATTATCGACTATATAGTATCAATGATCTATTAACCGATTAGCTGTTACCGATTATGGATTTTAATTCTTAAAAGAAGATCGCAAATTAGAGAACCAATATTGCTACGGCTCTAAGAATACTCTCAGGTACCGATAACTACGTTACGACATATCGATAACAAGTTGCAATATTAATGCTCATATAATGTAATGGAATCTTAAGTTGCAAATTTAGAATAATTCCGCATTACTCTCTCCAGTTGTTGAGGGTCTCATGCTTAATTCGTTAGAGCTACCGTAAGATATTCTGGACGTTGATGTACTAAACGGCAGTACAACTAAGTGACCCAGCTTATAAGAAAGATGCGTCGTATTTGATCGTCGTTCGCAACATACTGCAACGATATACACAGCATATAGCGAATTCACATGATATTAAAGGTATACAAACACTTATATATAGATGTATTTATATTTCTATTCAGCGATCAATACAAATGTCCAAAGTGAAAGCAGAAATGTTGAAAATATTGCACAAGGTTCGGCATATGGTATAGTATATAGTATATGGTATTATGGCGGTGAGCGGAAAAATCCGTGACATCATAAATTATCAATAATCACACTTTGTTTTGACAGGATGACGACTGTCGCATCTGAACCGCATTGTTGTCTCTATTGACATAAGCGACCAGACACACACACACACACACACACACACACACATACACATATGCATACCATAGATATATGTGCATATGTGCATCTATTGAATTCTCATTGTGAACGGGAATGATGCGTCTAATACTATGGACTGTGTGTCACTATATGGGGGGTACATACGATGAGCACACTGGAGGAGAAGGAGGCATAAATAAATGACAGGATACGATGTGGACGGGATACTGGAATTTTTTCGTTTTATTTCGTGTATTTATGCCACTTTTCGGAATCGAACCCAAAAGCGGAATCCAGAGCATAGACAATGGCATAACCTATTTTGGGGGTTGAAATCGAACGGAACTCCATGAGTTCCATAATAACATTGCAATTTGTTGACATAAGCAAGAACAGGGCAACTGCATTGTTTATTATCGATATTAAAAACGTTGCAGGATTTATTTATGTAGTTAATCGAGAATGTGGAGAAATTGATGAAGTCCGAAATATTTTCATAATATTTACTCGGTATTCGATGAAGTTTACTAATTAAATGAGATCATATTTAACGCCTCGAAGTAATTTCAAAACTACGTCTAAATATTTGTCATACAAAGTGTTATAATGGCCACTAAATATATTATAATATATGTATATAATATCTATGCATGTTCAGTTTTAGTGTCAATTAGTGGCAAAATAGTTATCGGTCGCATTAAAATAGAATTGTTTGATAAAAATAAATAATTGAATGACAAGCATGATAAAAATGCTTAGAGGCACGACTTTATGCCATGTTCGTAATTTGAATACTTATCTATCTGGCGGACAAACATGAATCGGAATTGGAATTGGAATCGTATTGAAATTCGTATCGGAATCAGTATAGGAATTGGGTACTAAAAACATTAAACACGGCATTTAATGGCATCACGTGTGTGTGTGTGTGTGTGTGTGTGTGTGTATTTCGTTGTTTTTGTTGTTGTTTTGAATCTACAATATTAATAACGCTGATAAAACCCGACTGAATACGTTCGACCTCATTTGTTTTTCCAACCTTTCGCTGGCCAATCAACAACTATAACAACAGCAGCAGCAACAACAACAACAACAGCAGCAGCAACAACAACAATGCTAACACTACAAACAGCAGCAACAGCTACAACTCTAGCTACAACTCTGGCTATGAGTTGGGAGCCCGACAAAAAGTCCGATACAGAAATAACAACAAGAGACAAATACACGCTCGTACAACATCAGGAACAACAACAACAGCAACTACAACCACATGGATAACAACAAAGGCAACCACAACAACCCTGCGAGTAGCAACAAAAAGCTTTTTAGTCAGCGATAACACTTATGTATGGGTATTGTAGACGTATTATTAAATGCCATGTTTTGTTAACGGCCGAAACCGTTCCCAAAATTGTCAACCTACACAAACGCACTGAAAAACCGACAACATTTGTCGTTGTTGTTGTTGTTGTTGCTGTTGTTGTTGTCGGTGTCAGTGTCAGAGTTGCTGCTGCTGTTCCTTTTGTCGCTGTGGTTGTTGTTGTTGTTGTTGGGGTCTAATTTGAGACACGATTTGTTAATGTGTTTTGTGTGACTCCATTCAAACCGAATCTGTAGCTGAGTATCTGTATGTTTGAAGCCGAAAACTGAAACTGTAACTGATGAACTGTGAATAGTTCAAAACATTCAAAACAACCCCCGCATCAAAGCCCACGTACAGTGTTGGTAAACGCACAGAATATACAATCTCAATCACATCCAAGGGGAAAAGTGGGAAAATAAAAGAAAGATAGGATTAGTATTCCAGAGAAAATCAATAATTTAAATTTAAAAATTCTTTATAAATTTTATTTCTATAAATAAATGTAAATGTATATTATAATATACATCATAACAAACTGATGTTTATAATTTCTGACACTTTCTAGTTCAAATGATACGTTTACTATTATACACATTAATTAAGTCTTTTCGTACTTATGCAAACTTGAAATTTCATATTATAGCAGAAGCAACAACTTAATTAATTAATCAATAAAAAAATCGTATTGACAGTAACTGAGGTCCATCTTGTTCAGTTTGATGGGTTCAAGAATGCTGAGGGTTCACTCTTGCCCGTGGCTATAGTAAATAGTACTGAATATGGGGTTTAAGTATGTGAGTATATGTGTATATGAGTATTGAGTATGAGTGTGCATACCGCTACTCCTACTCTACGCGCATGGGTATAATCGTTGAGGGCGTGCGGTTGGAGCACGGCCTGGACAAAACGCTTGAAGTAAGGTGAAGTTGTAATTGAACTACTGGAAACGGCTTCTAACTTTCCAAAGAAAACATCGTTAGAGCCAGGGGCAGGCAGACCAGAAGTCAGACAGGCAGGCAGGCAGTAGGCAGTAGGCAACAGTCAGAGAGCTATGCACGGTTTTGGGACTGAACCTCTCTGGGTTAGGGGCCTCCGACTGGGCCCTGTTCAGTTTGGATGACGATGGCGAGGCGATGACTGAACTGGGGCGCAGAAAGTGACTTGTCATTAAACATGAAACTCTTGCAACGTCAGTTCTCATAATTGTGTTGAGTGCCAGTCGTTGTTGTTGACTCTTAATGTTGTTTTCTTTGCATGCTGATTAGTTGGGCTCGGGGAATGTCCCTGTGCCCCCCAACACTCCTCATGCTATTGAAATTGTCCATGTGCGGGGGTGAGTCGACATTCGATTGCAGAATGAATATCGTTATACATTCATACATACGCCAGTGCGAGTGTGAGTGCGAGTGCTAGTGCGAGTACGAGTATGAGTAT
Source organism: Sphaerogastrella javana (assembly GCA_037040025.1). Classification (NCBI taxonomy): domain Eukaryota; kingdom Metazoa; phylum Arthropoda; class Insecta; order Diptera; family Drosophilidae; genus Sphaerogastrella; species Sphaerogastrella javana. The sequence continues at coordinate 43,686 of JBANCZ010000191.1, read as the reverse complement.
GAGTATGAGTTTGAGTACAAGAGTAAGAGTACGACTCTATGTATGTGTATGAAGAGGCCAAACCAGACCATGACTACTTACTCCAATGCAACGAACATCTTTCTACTTACAGATGAATACAAACACAGAGATGTATGCGAGTGTGTGTATGTATGGTTATATGAACTCATATTGTATATACTCGCACTCACATGAGTATGAACACACTGAGCACTTTTGTGATGCTCGCGAGCGAGCGAGTGTTTTGATTAATGATGATACATGAAATTAATTTCAATTCCTACTCGGAGCGATTGTTTGCGTTTGAAATGAAAGCCTTTTCACACCGCTTCACGTTTGACCTCGGATCTGGGACTCCAACTCTGTCTCTGACTCTGACTCTGACTCTGACTCGGCGTCGGAGTCTTCTTATTGAAAAAATGTTACTACTCTTCTTATTAATACCTCTTTTCATTGCATTGATTCGTTAACAAAAATCTGTATCTGTATCTGTATATGTATCTGCATCTGCATCTGTAACTGAATCTGTAATCGAATCTGAATCTGAATCTGAAAATGAATCTGTATCTGTATCTGTAGCTGTAGCTGTAGCTGTTGATGTTGATGTTGATATATCTGTATCGGATACTGAAATTCTGTATTTTGCCTTTTCTTATACGTATATATATTTTTTTTTGAATCAATCGTGCATAATGTCATTAGCGCTGCATCATCCTCAATACTCCTTCTCCGATCTTTTCGTAGCACTTAAAGCTGTTGAATAAATCTGGCAGAATGGCTTTGTTGTGCTTACATTAGCCTCCGTAATGAGCTGATTTTGAATCGAGAATTCCACTTTATGCACAATGTCGTTATGATCATTATGCTTAGACTGGCACAGTCATCACTCTGATCTCTTCTTGTATTCCTTCCACTGTATATTTTTGTATATTTCTTCTTCAATTTCTTGTTCTTTTTCTTGTTATTATCAGGTACAGTACATTAACAAAATAAAATAATAATAATAAGGCCTGTAACTCGATCTCGATTGTTTACGGGTTAACATGCAGATCATCTTCAAGAGAGTGATCTATAAATAATCGGAATATCTGCGCCTAATGAACTGTCTATGGTTACAGATCGTATAATGTGCAGAAATATGTACTATATGTACACATTTCCGGTTACATTTGGTTAGTTTATATTATACATATCAATATAGGGTGCTTCTCTTTGGGTGCTTTTCCTTATACACAATGTGTTAATTAATTTTTGAATGAAATCGAATAAAATACGATAGTTTTTGGATCTAGTCTGAAGTCAGTAGTACAACTAGTTGTAATCACAATAATTTATGCACATTACTCTTGAATCTCCCCTCCCTATAGATATATATATATGTATATGTATATCGGCAACTGTATCAAAGGATCTCTCGTCTCGTTGTCGGTTGTGTAAATGTGTTCAATAAAATTGATTTTGCATAGCCAGACGTTGATTATCGCAGCTGAAGCTTGAATAACAAGTATGAAATGAGCTTTTCATGCCAATACGGATTGGTATTAATGGCCTGGTCGGTGTCAGTCTTTAGGCCGGGCCAAGACTATTTAATAAACGACAGAAATTATGCTAACTTGTGTTGTGCCAGGGGCTCAGATCAGATACGCTGGATTAGCCTGCTAAAAAGTCGACCAGAATGAATGTATGTATATGGTATGATCGTATTGTACATACATGTGTACATACAGCTGTCCCGTGAGTATATAACACAAATTAAAAATGTTAACGTTTTTACAAGCCTAACATTGAAAATCGTTTAGCGGCAATTACCATCAAATGTTGGCAACTCTTTGATCTTGGCCCGATGTTTGGACGCCAGTAATCCCAACTTCGCCTAAACATTTCAAGCATTCCTTTTGCCAATGCCGCAGCTAGTTCACCATATCTTCCGCTCCCTCTCACCCTTTCTCCCTCTCTCTCTCTCAGTCTTTCTCTCTCTCTCACTCTGTCACGGTCTCTCGCTCTCTCTCACTCTGTAGCTGCTTGTCTGTCTGTCGCCGGCGTCTACGGTCGCTTGGGTGTCGACCACTGCGACGGCCCATGCGCATGCGCACGCGCACTAAATAAACGCAGCGGCATCTGTTTTGCAAGCTGCATCGCTTGGCTCGGCTCTTGGTTCTCTTCTTCGCTTACTTTTACCTGTGTTGTCGCCAACAAGCGAACAGCCACGACTAATGCACTGTACACAGTGCAGTTAACAAGCCAAATACACACACAATCTTACTGTCTGACCATGCAAATCCAAAGTACCAACCATACAACTTCAACTTCAACTGCAACTCCAATTCCTACTCCAACTTCCATGCCAACTTCGATTCCCATTCCATCTGCAACTCATCCCTCTCTCTCTCTCTCTCTCTCTCTCTCTAAATTTCAACCTGCTCAGCCGTACAAACAAAGTCGGAGTCAAAGACGGTGCTGGGGTATATTTTGAGCAGAGACAACAACCAGAGCCGAATGGGTAAATAGAGACGAATGATAAAAGCGACTGCACCGCAACAGAAAACCGCGATCAAACATTTATAATATTGATATGTGACAGACAGTTCAGGTAATCGTTTGGTCAAATAAATAAATAAATATTTGCTTATGCAACCCTTATTCTATTAATACTAGTATAACGAATTAGAAATTACCTTGATTAATTCAATTATTTAAATAAATTAAATTACTTTAAGATATATATACGATATATATTAGAAAGATATATATAAAACAAAATTTGAACAGCTTTATCACTTTCTAAATATCGATCAAAATATTGATTAAAAAATTATACAGCGATAGATATTTTACGCAGCCATTAAAAAATACTGTTTCGTATTGAATAATACTAAATTGTCAAATATTTAACGATTGCACCCAACAATTTAGATATAGGCTATAGACATTTCAAAGTGTGGAGATAACTAAATGCAGGGTATTAAAATTTAAGCTAGTGATTGCTTTACAATAGCTTGAATAGTTGACATTATAATAGACGTATAGTTGACTTAGGTTTGTAACCTCAGATTGATTATGATTGATGGTATAATTCGTTTGATTTACGTTACTGTTTATACTATTCTTATTATTTATATAATTTATATTTATTCAATTTTATTTACACTAAACCTGTGTCAAATTTTGATCCAATTAAGCAGTATAACACTTAAGTTTTATTATTATTTATTTAATATTTTTGTTTGGCTTTCTAAAATTTGATTGATTAAATTGATATATTTCAATCATTGTTGAACGTTGTAGATATTCATTTTTATGTCACCCTGTGCATTATGTTCAACCATGGAATGTTTTTCTTGAAATATCTCGAAAAATGATAAACTGTTTGTTCGTTTCTCTCAGTGTACTAAATAGCAGCAGTTGTTGCTTGTCGCTGTTGCTAGGTATTTGAATAAGTATTTGCCATTGCCAGCCAATGAGTCGGAACATCAGCCAACACACACACACACACACACATATATATACATACATATATATTAGCAAATACACACACACACACACAGATAGATACACATATACACAGAGATAACTGAGGCTTACAGTGATTATCACATTCCCAGTGATCCATGGGTCTAAGGCGGCCATTGATTTCTATTTGTTAAACACAGATGCAAAACTCTCGAGCGTTGCCAACGATGCTGCCTGTCTGTCTATATACATATGTACATATGTGTATATGGCTATGTATCTACTACTAAGTGTGTTGGCAAAACACACACACTTACAGGGACACATACAGAGAGAGAGAGAGAGATAAAGAGACATCGGATCCTCAGTTAAAGCTGCTGTTTCACGAATTTTTGTTTGAGTTTGTTTTGGCTGTTTACTGTTTGCACTGACTGTGACTGTGACTGTGACTCTGGCTCTATTTGTGTGACTATGACTGTGAGAGAGCGTGCGATCTGTGGCTATATTTCCGGCGAATCGAATACGCAGTAATCCGTTAAATGTGAGCAAATACGCAAACACAGTGTCGTATGTCACAATGGCATCTGCGATCGATTCTCCATGTCGCTTGTCATCATCATCATCATCATGATGATGATGACATTTCATCATTTCATTGCATTTCATTAACTTACACATCATTTCATATGATTTGATCTCTACGGCTGTACAAATATTGGTAAGAAAAATAATAATAATGGTGCCTCTTCTCATTTCTCGTTCCTCATTTCTCAGTTGTCAATTGTCGCCTGTCTCTCTGTCTGTGTCTCTGCAAAAGTTATGCAGCTCAGGTTGTCTGATTGGCTGGGCTTTTGTCCATTTTCTGTTTAACTATAAACTAGTAAGTAGTCAAGCTGCTGCTACTAAACTTGATCAAACAATGAGGCAGCCATAAATGGACGAACATCAAACAATGACATCAACAACAATAGAGACTCCACTCAACGTCAATGCAATCAAAAGTCTCGCACTCGTTTTACAATAAAAAAATAAAAAGATATGTTGTTGTTGTTGTTGTTCAAGTTGTTGTTGTTGTCATAGTTGCATTGGAATCGAATGAACCTGCACTGTGTTCTAAAAGGCAAAAGCTACAATATAACAAGCAGGATAAATATTTAGAGACGTACCGGCCACAACGCCCAGGCCAAGACAAAGGCCCTGGGCAAGATGAATACATTCATACATACACAAGCGATGTACAATGTATGTATGTATGTATGTGTGTATGTGTGTGTAAGTGGATTATCGCACATGTGGCTGCCACTTTTTGCGTGCGACAAGCACGAATGTCGACAAGGCTCTGGGCCTGAGGCCTGAGGCCCGAGACCTGAGGCTATAGCTACATCTACAGCTACAGAGTCAGAGCTAACGCTTTAGCTATCGTGCCAGATCGGGCCAGCGGACGTACACAACGGTCTCATTGGTAGTACGAACATGTAGTCGCAATTAAAAAAAAAAAAAAAAAAAAAACAAACAAACAAACAAAAACAAAAACGCCTTCTTTGGCCTGACTTCTCGATTTGGCAACGAGGCGCAGGTGCGGCATATGTATGCAGGCCGCAAACCCATAGCTTGCCATGACGCACAAACGACAAACACGGCGCCCAGCCGCACACACATCAACCCACAGTGCCTCTTCACGCCCCCTTGGTACGACCAACGCCCACCCACTTTTAGCATGCGTATGGAGTGCGTTTCGAGGCACAATGGGCTATGCAAATTTGTGCGACAAACAATCAAAGCACTAAACGCACGCTGTCCAAAGATCAATTGTAAAACCGTTTAACCAGGTGAGCATGACTATGTTCTATACTATGCTATTAATCCAAACCCAATCGAAAGGGGGGGTACTATTCGTCATACATACATTTATGCACGCGTTGTGATTACCATATTCATACTTCATATCCAGCGGCATTCTAGAATTTTACAAGTTTCTATTTGTTTGCGTGTGTTTGAATTAAACAGTCTAAATTAAATGAAGCTATTTAAGTATGATCTTAGTATATTAATACAGTATTTACTTCAATTTAATGGCCATAATAATTAAGAGAATGTACATATTTAAATTGTGATCATTTTTTTTTTGTTGGTTTCATTTTATACTAAGTACAAACCTTTAAAATGATTTTATTGCAAATTTTATAAAAACAGTCTGATTAACTAAAGGTGTAAAATGAACTACATAAATAGAATCATAAAAATCAAATATATACAAAATTCAGCTTTGTCTACCCTGTATAGAAAGTTTAGTATCATCAGGGAAGCACATGAATATACATTTTAAAAATTTGAAAAATACAATACAAAAATATGTTTAATAATTTATTAGATGCCTGAAACAAATCAATGTATATTATATTTTTATTAGATTTATTGTTTGCAATATTGTATATTTTTTTAAACAATTTTTTTGCATGTTATGCACAGGGTATTTTAAAGTCAGTATTCGCCTACAAATTCGTTTACTTTATTTCATTTTCTAATTTTAAAATTGCACAACGAATCGTAGAAACAGAAATCAAAACAAAACCAACTTTTGCACCGGGCTCTGTCTCCCGAAATGCGATAAAAGAGCTCCGTTATGCTTTATAAGTTGAGACGTGTAAAGTCGCAGATCTTCCACGTATATATAATATATATACATAGGTATGAGTATATGTTATAATTATGAATTAGACGTGTGTGCATGTGGTGGGTTCGATTGCAGATTCTTTCTTTCTCTATCGTACTCATTGAAAAGGTTGAGAGAAACCTATGTAATGTATGATACTCATCGGTAGATCTTAAGCGATAATGAAGACACCCACATATTAGAATCGTTATTATATATAAAAATATATATAGTATACAGGAAAACCTTGTTAATTCGAACAAAGAGTGTGTGGTTAATATCGAGTGACAAAATTATATAAATTTCACTGTAGATTTAATAGGGTCTGCCAGCTCATCCAGCCAGCCTGTTACGCACATTTGGGGATTGTACAATCCCAATAGCCCCCATTGATATTTTTGTGGCACAGGGTCTAATGAAATTTTCATAAACATCGTGAAAGAAGAAAAACCTCTGGCCATGTGCAAAACTGACAGTCGGGTTGCTTCGAATGAGTCGAAAACTAAGGCCTGTCAGCAGTGAATACAGCATACAGAGAACAGAGTTTGAGTTGAGTGAGGGTTTCATTAGAGACAGAGACGGGCAGTTGCACATTTGGACGTTCGACCTGTATGCCTGGGGTTTCTTTTACTTAGAAGGCGTACTTTAGTAGGTAGTATATTATTTAACGGCTTTTGGGGCGCAGATCAGTTGGTCTTATCAAAGTTAAACACACAATTATCGCCTCGACAGCGTCAACTGTTCTGTTCTGTTCAGTTTGGTTCGGTTCAGCTCGTTTCAGTTCGGTTCAGTTGAGTTCTGTGTGTGTAAATGAGTGAGTGAGAGCCTCTCAGAGTGACTTCTTGAGTTTTTTGACTGTGTTGTGGAGTAGGCAGTGCCGCGTCGTTTTGTATGACTTTTGTTCCAGGAAAAGACATAAAATTACTGCGTAACAACTGCAACAAGGTGTAATGGAGGCGTAACGCGCGCCAGTCAGCTACTGTGGATGGGAATATATACTTGGGAGTTGGAGTTGTGGTTGAAGAGATGTAGATGGTGTTGAAGATGGATGGTATTTGAAGCTGACGGTGGAGATGGAGATGGGGATGGAGATGGGCCTGTGGATGGTAGCGGTAACATTGTTTGTTGGTGGCTCATAGAAATAAAAATTGTTAATTGCCAAATGGTTGAGTTGAGTTTGCCGCTTGATTTAGGTACTGACCAACTACTACTACCACTAGTAGTAGTAGTAGTAGTAGTAGTAGTAGTACTAGCTCCGTTACCCAGGTGCTACAGTTACACTGAACTCGGCTCTGGCCTTTGTAGAGTTTTACAAAAAGAAAAACGAATGTCGTGGGAAATGCACAAGAAATGGTCGTAAAAGTGCGTTACGCTTAAAATAAAAAACAAAAGTTGAAACATCAAAGCTATAGTTCCTGCTCAGAGGAACTATAATAGTTTGTTCCTATTGTAGTGGGGGTCTGTGGTATGGAAATAAATCATTGCCACACTGGCTGCAACGTGCAGTTGCACACGCGGCAAACGCAAGCTGACATTCAATGACAACATTTGGCTTTAATTTTTTGTTTTATTGTCAATTTTTTTTCATTTTAAATATACACTCAAGGGCAAATTAATTTCTAATTCGCATGCAGGACGGCAACGCTTTCTCGGATCTACAATCGACAACGACTACAACGACAACAACAACGACAACGACTACAACGACAACGACATCGACATTAACATTAGCAGTTCAGCTACACATGTTTTCCGCCCAAATCTGAGCAACCGTACTATTATCACGTACCACAGACGGTCTCTGTGACTCCCTCTCCCTCTATCTCTCTCTCTCTCTCTCTTTCCTTCTCTCTGTTTTACAGCTTAGAGTCCCAGTCATAACAGTCACACGCGCATGGTCATAGCATTTTGCATTTGAACATTCTTAAGTGCACCCTCTCTTTCTCTCGCTTCACACTTTAACCCAAAATCGACTACTGCCTCGTAATTTTTGACAATTTGGCAAAGTTTATAACGCTTATGCATGTTCACTTGGCTTGTATTGTATGCTTCATAGGGGATTACACATGTACAGAGGCCCTGAACGGGGAGTAGGGTGCACATCCGCGCCGGGACAGTTGAGTGCATAAATGAGCGCATTATAATGAATTCGACTTGACTGAGAGAGAGAGAGAGAGAGAGAGTGAAATTATTGAGAGAAGAGTTGATCAAACCATTTGTAGAGCAGTACATTTTATTCGATAGACTAAACATTACGGTTTCAATGAGAGCCCTGTTATGAATTCGTATATGTTTATGTGAAATTCTTGTCAGTTTATGTTTTATTTACTTCAGTCAGCTGTTATAGTTAGAGATGTGTAGCCGCTTTGAACAGCTGATTGCAGCTTAATATTGATTTGTGTGCACGATGATAATCAGAGTATCAGAGCAGCTTAATATCGATATTTAAGACTACATAATCTGGTTAAGCTGAAAGAATCAACAAATAATCAAAATTGAACACAAAACATATCGAACCAAGTGAATGAGTTAATAAATAAACAATGTTGTTGTGTCTGAGTCTGCTACTAACTATCCAAAATGAGTTTCGATAGATGAATCGATAACAATCAACTACACTACAAACACGATATAAGCACAGTTTAAAGTTCTTTAGTTCACATACTAATCTAAAAACGAAGATTATTATGCAATGTGTATACATATATCTGTGTGTATATATTAACACTGATATGCATAGAATACGCTATATACTCGGGGTTTTAGTAACAATCGGACAGGTGAGTACCACAACATGAAAGTGTGATAATACCTCAGCTTTCGTGTAGACAATCTTCACCTGCAGCGACTGCAGAAGTATTACCAATTAGAAGAGTATGAGTCACAGGCATGACTATAAGTATGAGTGTGAGTGAGTGTGATTGTGAGTGTGCGTGTGTGTGAGATCATGAGTATAGGTTGCGTGCATTAAAGCTAAAATGAATAAAGAACGAAACAACGACATTGCCTCCGACTGTGTAGTCTACCAACACAAATGCAAATATGGGACCGCTATCATTGAGAAACTGTGCAGAATTGAGTAGAACGAACCTCGAATGCCCTTACTACTAGAAATAAAATAATGTTTATAGTAAAAATGTTTTCATAAATCCCTCTGCCGATCTTTAGTATCTACAACCAATCTCAAGGTGCTTGCACAGCCACCGCGTTGCTCCCACAACAGGGACTCACCAATTGACTAGACCGGACAAGATGCATGTGGTACCTCATGCAACCCTCGGATTAAGTATGGTATTGGCTACCCGGGTTTCTCACTTAGTCGCCTCGAACGACAACAGATATACGCTGTAATACTATTCTGCTCCGCTGACCACACGGAGTAGTATTCTATATTGTAGAACCCTTCCTAAGTACATTACGTATAAAGAGTATCAAAATCGCGGCTTTGGCTTGCATAAACCAAGTTGTTTATTGGAACAGCTTAACGTAAGCAACGAGCAACTAAACCCAATGCATTTGCTTTAAATGGCTGTGCTGGCATCTCCCACTGCGGCTCTGACGCTGACTGTGTCTGCCGGGGTACCCCCTCTCAAAGCCCCTGTTACCACAGCCCCTTTTGTTTTAGTTCAACTTATGCTTGGGCTTGCATTCATTCATTTATGCTGCATTTGCAAAAGCCAATAACACAACACCCACAACACGACAGAGTGAGTGAGAGAGAGTGAGAGTGAGCGAGAGGGAGACAGTGTGAATGAGACGTGGTTGTGGCTGTGGCGTAGAGGAAGTAAATGGCAACAGCGGCGAGTGCCAAGCGAAATTAATAATTATAAGCGCTGAAAGCTGAATAAAATGTAAACAATTAAAATGGGCCTGGACTCAACGATCCGAAGTGCTGCAACAGCAGCAGCAGCAGCCGCTGGCAATTTGCAATTCCAAACACCGGTGACGGCATAGAGCCAGCTGAGAGGGAGAACATGAGGGCTTCAGACGGAGGTTGTGATGGTGGCTGAGAGGAAGACTGTAGTACAGATTGCAAAAGAGGCTGAGACTAGAACAGAAGAGCGGGCCTGAGTAGCGTCAGACTGAGACGATGACTAAAGCGGAGACTGAGGCGGTGACTGAGACTAAGGTACCGGCAGAGCGACCGTCTTTTTGGACTCTGAAATAACAACACTACAGAAACCATAACAGAGTGTGACATTGAGGCGCGAAACGGGCAGACGTCGACCATAAACGACGGCGACGGCGACGGCGACGGCGACGGCGACGATGGCGACGGCGATGACGATGACGACGCCAACTGTTTTGGGCGGGGGAGCCTTGTTTGTAAAACAAGCAAAAGGTCACAAACTATTTGTGTAGAGTGGCGACCTCTTGCCGCTGGCGCAGTGTTTGTGTTCGCACACCATTATTTCAACACGCACACACACACACACACACACACATACACACCATACACACACCCGTACACCCATCCGTACCCCCGTACAACCGTACACTCCTACACCCTCAGCAACAGCCGCGTTTTCGCAAACCCACAAAAGCAGACACAATTTGCGCGTAAGTGTTTTAATTGCAGTTAGCCCAAATGGTGCACACACAGACCCACCCACCCACACACCCACACACATACACACACACACACACACACACACACACTCATAGAGTGGCTGAGGCAATTAATTAATTGAGACCACCCAGGCAAACAATCTATTTGGTAGTTCGGCACACACCGCCCACAACGCACACTACACGGATCTGCAGTTGATATACACACACACACACAGGCATACATTATGTTGATGATGATGATGTGTGTGTGTGTGTGTGTAGCTACATGTGTTCATGGAATGTTGACATGTGTTCCCAAATATGTATGCAGATACACACACACACACACACACACACGCATTCGCATACGCACTACTAGTACACATGTATATGCGATAAACTACATAGTTGCAGTTGACGTGCCCATGAATTGCCAATGGCGCCCAGTGGCGTATGCAAAACTGTCCACACACACACACACACACACACACACACACACACACATACACACACATACACACGGTCGGACACACCGTGTGGAGACAATGATGGAACATGTGTTCATTTAAATAGCATAGAATTGTAATACGAATGCCTGCCCAACTGTCACACGAACTCAACTCATTAAACCCATTCAATATACATATATAGCATACATATATATATATATATATAGTATATATATAGTATATATATTTGTAGTTAACGTATCTGTTTAATTCCATCTGTCCTTCACAATTTGTTTGTCAATTCGAATGCATAATATCAACAGTTTAAAACAGGGCGCTACATTGTGCCTTCGTTTCCAATACCCTACTGCAGACCCCTAAAAACAGTGAATTGAATTAATATTCAATATGAACTTGAATACAATTGGCATATAGAATGGATACACACAACATTCAATGTCTGTTTTATTGTACATATTTAGTATCGTTTGCTGTTTACATTAAACTCTAACCTCTGATGCAAATTGTCGTATGTGAAATTAGCTGCAACTACAAATCTAAACATGTCTGAGGTTCATTGTTTTAGCCTCATTTGAAATTTAAAATCTAACAAATACATGCTGATATATATTGAGAGAGAACCTATAAATCACAATATATATACAACATGCAAAAGTGTCGTGTTTCGTGTTCAGTTAAAACATCTACAGCCTGCTTACGATAGTTCTTTAACTATCGATATGATCTGTATGTGAAACCCAACAGGCTTTGTTGTTGAAAAGACAGCCGATACAAGAGCATATAGAAAGAATTATGTACCTGTACATTAGCTTGCATTACGAAGAAGGAGAGGGAGCAGAAGAAACAGAAGAGAAGGGCAGCGAGAAGAAAAGAATGAAAGGTGTGTTCTTACAACTATGCGTAACCCATGCATACATTTATCGCGATTAATATCGCATCAAATAAATTCCAAATTGCTGTTTGAGTATCATTTAACAATCTTTGTCCATCTACGCACCAGCACAACCCGCACAACAATCTCTAGCAAATGCCCTTAAGACCCGAAGACCCCCGCAACGTCACACCGAATGCGGTAGGGACAGAAGCCGTTCTGGCAGACACTTTGACGGCATCGGCCCAGTGGCTACTTAGCATAGATGGTAGGTCCCGATAAGGCAAGCTATACCTATAAGAATGGGTAGCGGGGCTATCAAAATGATTTTCAAAGAACCGCCGCAAACGTAGCGTACTTTCGGCTAGACCATAGAAACAGAAAATACAGCTATTGCTACAGATGTCTAATGGAGATTGAACATTACGAAGCTGTGAAACTGTGCCGGCTTTAATTAGATTTTCGTTTAATTTTATCCAAAGAAATTTCAAGACTTCATATAATACGTCTAGCCAAAAAATAATTAATAGAAATCGAGTAACCAGAGCTTAGTAACATTCTGAGAAATGTTTTCATTACTAAAGATCAACAGTAAACTAGTGACAATTACATAGACAATTATACAGTTTATACCAGCTATATATTATATATAAATAAGAGTTTAATTTCACAGTTCATAAATACATTAAAGGTTCTCTTGAGTTAGGGCTACATTTCGGCATTTCCGGGTAAATAATCACCTTCCAAAAAGGAAGTAGATATGACGAGTCAAGTTATTCATTTATTTCAACATATTCTTTGCGATCATCTGATCAACTGATCATCTGATCATCATTAGGCTTATTAATATTTTCATTGTTAATAATAATAATAAAAAAAAAAAAACAGAAGCCTTCATGACACGCATTAACTTTATCTCAACGTGCATTATCAACGCCTCCAATCTCATTTTTTTTTTGGAAGAAAACAAAATGGAAAAAAATTACTCATTTCCACTTCCAAGGAAACGCTAAGCGAGCCGCTGCTTGGACACGGACTGCACACCCGGCTCTGTGACTACCATCACTTTGGAGTCTTGGTATTTGGTATTTGGTAGTTTGGTAGTTTGGTATTCGGTGTTGCTGTTGGTCTTGGGTGCTGAGAGACTGGGTATGTGGTATCTTTAGCGTATCTCATTCACATTCATAAATTTGAATTTGCTTGCTTTTCATTGTGTTCGTTAGCACTCGTTTAACGTACGAGTGTGTGAGTGTATGAGTATGAGTATGAATGCTTCTTTTGCTACTGCTGCTGCTGCTGCTGTCGTCGCTTCGACCACCCGATTAGAAGCAGAGTTCGCGCTCATTTGAGTGTTTGTTTGTATTCGTTTTGGTATTCGTGGATGAATTTCTTAAAAACAATAAAATAAAATTAAGCAAAACGGCATTTTAATAATGCTGCTGCTGCCCTTAGTTCGCTTCAGGTGTGTAGGTCGTTTTGTTGTTGACGGTTGTTGCTGCCGTTCGTGGTGTTCGTAATGGGCCATAATGGATCTTCTTAACAATTTGATGATTTATGTTGTGCAGCTAGCGGTTGTTCATTGTTGTTGTTGTTGTTGTTTCGTTTTTGGCTTCTTTATAGCTGTTTTTATGATGTTTATAGCGCTTGTCCGCCTGCACACCGCTGCCCCCAACAACTACCAGTGTCTGCGTGTCTCTCCGTAGCTGCCCTGGCGCTCCTCTATAAAGCGTTAGTCGCGCTCTTACTGGGACCAATGACGTGCGCCAGCTCTGCCACTTTATGCCATTCTATGAATGTGAGAGTGTGTATGTGCCTTAGCGTGAGGCAGCCGCGCATGAGCCGTGAGCCATGTGTGTGAGCTGTGTGTGTGTGTGTGTGTGTGTGTGTGCTTTGTGCCATCATCCAAATGTGGGTTCTCGCGTTTGTTTTGTCATAATAAACCACTAAAAGGCAGCATATAAAAAGTAATTTTCCGCACCTGCCTTTCAACGTGGCCAACGCCAGCGGTACTTCAAGGGATCTCGTTGCCGATCTGGGCAACATCTCTCTCTCACACTCACGTTTACCCCCTCTCTCACTCGGTTTGTGCGCCCTCTGAATGATTTACGAGCTACGTGTGTTTTATCAAAACGAGCTAACACAGTTGCCATTTCGTTTTAACTTCACTTAATTGAATACTCGCTCGCCTTTAGCTACTGCTGCTGCTGCCGCTGCCTCCCACAAAGACCTGAAAAAAAAAACAAAAAAACAAAAAAAAAACGAATAAACAGTTTAGAGAAAGTATGAAAGTGGGTTCTGCGGCCGTAATAAGCCATAAGCCATGCAAACACCTGGTAATAACTTGCTGTAAGTACACATACATTTACTTGGAATCAGGCTGAGCTAATTACGAGCGGCTGTTAATGCAGCAACTATTCTTTAGCAGGACATTTGTTTGCCAGTTTATAATGTCTTTTCCAGTTTAAAGTATTCTCCATTAGAATGCAGCTACGATAAAGGTTGAAAAAGTGCATTTGGCGGGGTTTGTTTAAGAATTTGTGCACAGTGCAGCCGTAGAGATGGAAAACTTTCGATTGTTGCTATCGATTGTTCTATACGATGTTATTTGTTTACTGATCACTCTGTTAGTTCGATCGATTAAAGGCACCGGCTAAAATAAATTGATTTAATAAATTGAATTTGCTTATTGGAAAGAATAAAATCCGTCCATATTAATGGCATTTCCAATTGGTTCAACATTTATTTTATTTAATTATATTGATAGCAATACTTATGCGTTTCAATTCTTTTTAAATCATTCTTTATAAAAAAGTTGCATATCCAATAATTATGAAATTTATCGATAAGCTATATGATATTTAATCCTTTCTTTTATACAATACAATTATTAAATGTTAAAATTAAATTAAAAACTTCATTATAATTGTTTATATGTAAATTTAACAAGTCCTAGTCAATTTGGTTGACGAATTATTCGCTTGTAACATTGCGTGGATAACTTGACTTGAATATTAAATTGAATTTATTCAAAGTTGCGTTTTTTCTGATTGAAAATAAAGTGGAATTAAGTATTATCTGCCAGTTATTTTAAATTTGATCGATTAATCATATTAAAAGCAATATTTTTTTAAGCATTACATTTATTATTCATTCAATTATTCTCTAAAAATAAATGAATTTAAAGTTTACATTTAATTGAAAACTAATTGGAAGAAAATTGGCATTGTCTGCTCTAATCAGTGATATTGCCAATCAGTTTTCAATTTATCGATAAATTGTATGTTAATTATTTCTTTGATGTAATTCAAGTTTTATGGTTTTACATAAGAAGCTAATGATGTTCTATGTTTATTTTTTACTCGTACGTTTAATTCAATCGATTTTTAAATACATATTTCTCTGTTTTTTATTTGGGCTGTAATTAAACATCGACTTACACTAGGGCCACCGCCAATAAATTTGACATTTTTTCAATAAAATATACAAGTAGTAAAATTCCGTAAAGCATAACTATTAATTTTAAAAAATATATTGAAAATCTATTTGAAATGCCTTAACCTATTTCATTGTGTATATTGAAAAGCCAAGCATGGCAAATAATAACAATAATAATGGAAATTTATGAACAAGCACTTAAATAGAATTTTATCGATTTATTTATTTATTTGCATTAATGCATAACTTTTGTATTGTCATAAGATTTGTTTGTTTATTATATGTACGTTGTACACATACTGAAAGAAGAATGACTGATGAAGAGAGGGAAAGAGTGAGACAGAGGGAGATTGAGAAGGGGATCGTGTGGACTTGTGTAGTATATTCAGGTTTCACATTCCATAGATAAATCGAACTACCGAATTTGGTTGTCGTCGCACTCTCGTCTGACAATCGCATTACAAACAGCAAATGTGTCAGAAATATTGTTATGTTTGTTGTTGTTGTTGTTGTTGTTGCTGCTACTGCTGTTGTTGTATTTTGTAGGGTTGTGTAGTTTGTTGTGTTGGGTTGTGTTTTGTGTCTCTGTTTCCATTTGTTTCTGGTACAATGGCTCGTAATTTGGGACTTTAAGAGCTTTCAATGTGTCGTTTCGTAGCGCGTTGCGGGAATTTTAAATTAATTATTTTTTTGACCCCACACAATGTTCATCACACACACACAAAAAAGAAAAAATAATTCAGCCTGGGAGCAGCCAAAAACGGCCAAATGTCTATAAAGACAGCCGTCGTCGCCAACACTTTGCATAAACAGACAAACAAACAGAGCGACAGTGAGACAGTGGGACAGCGGGACAGTGAGACAGTGAGACAGTGAGACTGTGAAACACTGAGACATGCACACATACACATGTATGCATGTGTATATGTATATATGTGCATGAACATATCTGAATCGATAGTTTTGTTTTCAACGCCGACGCAGACCGGTTATCAGCTGGCACAGAAGTTCGAGTTGGAGCCCCCAATGGTTGCTAGCGTACGTGTAATGTCCGACTGTTCCGTTGTCTGTCTGTCCATTCGACTGTCTGTCAGCATATCCCTCTCTTGTCTGTGCGTACGTCGCGCCGAATTACTGACATAATATTATTGTAATGTTCCTATGAGAGTCTCATGCTACAATTCGATACAATACGATACGATACGATATGATTCGATTGGTTTGTGTTTGTGTTTGTGTTTGATTTCGGGTACTCGCACGTTACGTTTGAATGGATCGTGGTCGTGGTTAGCTCTGTGCCACTTTTTTGTCTACTCACGCAAGACATGAGCATATTTTGCTTGTAATTTATTATACGCGCTCTCTCGGACTCGCTGTGCTGCCTACGAAATTTAAATTGTTTAGGCCTCTCCAACGGCTCAGCTCCCTCTGTCCACCATGGCTACCATGAACACCTTGTACACTGGACATTTTGCTTGATGTTGTTGTGTTTTGTGTGTTGTTGGAGTGTAGTAGTTGCTACTGTTACTTGGACTTGTGCTCGGATGTCGCCCGGTTTGTTCGATGGAACACGAGGAGTTATTTGTACCAGCAGCTTGCCAAAATGTCTGGGTGTTTTGCGGGGCATTCAGGGAGGGGCAGGGGTATGGCATCACTTGATTCGCCAGAAACAATTTGCATATGTATATGTATGTATGTGGGTAAGTCTCTGTCGTTCCAACAATGGATTGGCAAGGTGTGAATTAATTTGCTTCGCACGCCAGCAGTCAAATGTTGAGTAGAAAAGCCACACAGCAGCAGCAATTCTACCTATACACACCAAGACACCAACACACACACACACACCAACACACCTATATACACACCAACGCACCAATACACACACATAGCAGAGCATAGTCTGGCTCTTGCTTGCCATTTGGAAGCAATCCATTGAGGAGCAGCAGCAGCAAAAGTCAAACCGCTGCACGCTGCTCCATTGCCAGCTCCCCCTTGTTCTACCCCTGCTCCTCCCCCTGTTCTATCCCCTGCTGTAGCTGCTACCACTGTTACCACTACTGCCGCCCCTGCTGCTCCTATCCATGGTGACATTCTGTACGAAATTCTGCGAAAAGTTGCTTGTATTTAGGGTTTGCCCTTTTGGTAAGAACGCTCAGGCTTTGGCTTTGGCCCTGGCTCTGGCTCTGGTTCTGGCTTTGACTTTGGCTTTGCTTATAGATGGTATTGGCATTGCCTTTACTTTTGCTTTTTGCTTTTTGTCACTGTGGCCGACTTATCAATGACAAATCTCCCAAAATCGTTTCTCTTCTTTAGCCATTGCCAATGGCTGTCAATTTGGCTTGTTGACACTTCTGCGCCTGCTGCAGACACAAAGGTTTTGTCCGTGTCTCTCAAGACATTCTCGGAGAAAGAAAGAGAGAGAGAGGTAGATAGAGATAGAGAGTGAGAGAGGAAGAGACACACACACGCTTGTTTTTTTTTTTTGTGTTGTGATGCTTATTTTCCCGCTGGGATTTCAAAGCTTCATGAATGAAAGGCCCAAGCCCAAGGCGACAGAGATTCCTTAGTGCCAGACACCTTTTGGCTACTCCTGCTTATCCCTGTCCGAGACTACTCCTCCCACCACCTCTCCTGGTGGCCATTTGACAAGCGGAAGTTGGCATTACATTGACGCTGGATTGCCGCCTCAATTGAGACAATAAACACCCGGCCATAAACTGTTAGCTGTAACTGTAACTGTAGCTATAGCTGTAACTGTGTCCCCTGTCCTTTGCACAAATCTGTATCCTGAGCTGCATCTAATGCCAGCTTAGCCATTTGGTCAGCTAGGATATTAATCTGTACGCATTTGTCGTCGCACTTAGAGCTATAAGTTTTAATTAAACCATGGCTGGACTTACGGCCTATAGCTCCTGCCGGAATCGGTCAATGGGTGCAACAGCATCAAGAGGAACACATGTCTTACGGCGCAGGCTCTAGGTGTTAAATTCGATTAGATCTACGCCAAGTGGAGCTGAGCTGCTGGTTCAAGGGAGCACTGATATGGCGGCAGAGATTGCCAATGAGTTGTGGTAGAGGCAGAGACTTAAATGGGAGCAGAGTAAAAAGCAAAGAGAGGATGAGTTGGAGTTTAAAAAGGCTGAGAGACAGACTGAAAGGGAGGCTGAGATGCTGTATAAAGAGGAATAAGGGAAGACTGAAAGGGAGGCAGAGATGGATCAAGGGGAGAGAAAGAGAGTCAGAGATGGACCAAGAGAAGAGGAACAGGCAGAGAGAGTCAGAGATAAAGCATGAGAAGGGTAAGAGGCAGTAGAAGAGGAAGATTGAAAGGGGACAGAGAGAAACTGAGAAGTGGTAAGAAAAGGCGGAGAGGCGTACCAAATGGAAGGCAGAGAGTAAGCATGAATATTCAGAAAGGCTGTTTGAGAGAAATCTTGAAACGTGGAGATGGAGCGTGAAGAGAGAACGAGAGAGTGAAAGAGAGAGAGAAAGACAGACGGAGAGGGTGGCTCAGTGGTAGGTTCATTGAGAAACTGAGATCGAAAAGTCTAACAAAAAGCTGATAGGAGAGGCTAAGCGAAGGGCCAAGTTGAAGTGCGAAAAGCAGGCTAGACTGAGCTTGAGCTGTGGCTAATGATTATGATAATAGAGATGAAGATGATAATAATGATGAAGAATGAAAATAATAAGGATGGTGATGATGATGATGTTGATGATGATGCAGGCTCAGTGAATGAGTGAAAAGAAGTTGAAGACCTGAAAGAAGAGAGACTTCTAGCTAGAGTCGAAGGGGCAGGTGGAGCTGCAGGCGCAAAGTTGGCTTCATTGAGCAAAGGATTGAACAACTGATACAACAACAACAACAACAACAACAACAACATCACCAACATCAACAACAACAACAGCTAAAGCAACAACAAGAACAACAACAACAATGTTAATGCAGTCGCAGTCGCGACACATTTAATCCGCGAGTTGCTCAAATTGCAGTCGATGCAACTTGTTGTTGTTGCTGTAGTTGCCTTAAACAACAACAACATAAAAACTGTAGACTGTTGTTAAAAAAAAGAAGGCGAATAAAACAAAGCAAAAGCGCGACACAGACGCAGAGACAGACAGAGACAGACACGCTGACAATCGAAATCCGAAATGCTGAATGAAGGCGCAAAAGTAAAACAATATCTGATTTGAAGCATCCGGTCGCGATTGTCATTGCCACCTATGCCACAGTGGCATTAACCACTGCCACCTTCAACAACAGCAACAACAACAGCAGCAGCAGCAGCAACAGCAACAGCAGCAACTGGCGACACGCGAGGACAGACAGACGGAGAGTCGGTTAGACATACGGACAGACGAAATGAGGGCCTCCAAACTCACTTCCTGCGCTGCTGTGCGGCTGTCCGGTCCCAAGCCCAATCCCTGCTGCTGTTGGTGCTGCTATTGTTGCCTGTTGTTGGGGTTGCTACAATCGACCCACTACATACATATATACACATACACATGTGTGTGTGTGTATGTGCATACAGTGTGAGATCAATCGTATTCGATTGCAGAATGCGCGGTAGGTAAGCGTTAACGACGTTTTTGAAGTTTCTGCTGAGCGTTGCTGTTGCTGCTGCTGTTGCTGCTGTTGCTGCTGCTGTTGCTGCTGTTGCTGCTGTTGCTGCTGTTGTTGCTGCTGCTGTTGCTGTTGTTTTGTTTTTATTTTGTTTTTTGGTTTTATTTTTTATTTTTTGGTGGCAAGGAGACAAACAAAAAAAATTGCGACACGTTATTTCAATTTAAAATGTTTATAATTCAGTGTGTTCGCCTGCTTGCCTGCCTTTTTGTGTGTGTGTGTGTGTGTGAGTGTGTGAGTGTGTGTGTGTGCTTGTATTTTTTGTGTCCCTGTTGTTTTTTTGGCTTTTTTTTACTGCCACCTTCAGCTTTTTTTTACAGCCACGGCGACAACGAGCTGTCGTCACTTTAGAGCCAGCGCTAAAAAAGAGTAACAAAACTTTGGCCAAAAGAGCTCACAACTACCAACTATATAAAGCTATATAGTTGTTCTTATAGGATACATAGGGAGCAAGTATTTAGCTATCATAGTGCTGCATTTAAGCCTGCAGAGATTGAGCACTTAATAATTGCACGCATTTAGAAAAGTTTGTGCAAAAAAAAATCTTAAGAAAAAGTGTTTAAAAAATATGCTAAAAAATAAGCAATATAAATAAAATAAAATTAATTTAATTTAAATGTGAATATTAAAGACCAATTCTAGAAAATAGATAGATTTTATTGATTTGACTTAATTTTTAATTTAACTTAAATTTCATTGATTTAATTATTACTTTGCGCTTCTTAAAAAAAACCTGGAATCGTTGATAAGAATTGATTTTTTATTAGAATGAAATTTTTTAAATTTAAATATTAAACTGCACTGCTAAAAAGAATAGATTTTTAATTAATTTGTTCCAATGTTTAATTTAAATTTAATTTAAAATTAAAACATATTTCTAAAAAAGAAAACTTTATTTGATTGAATTTAAATTTATATTAATTTTATTTTCAAATAGTTTATATATAACACAGTACTTCTAAAAAGCAACCTTTAATTGATTTGATTTGATTTTTAATTTAATTAAAACTTAATTTAATATAAATGTTTAATTGCAATGCTAAAAAGTAAACTCCTATTTATTTGATATAATTTTTCATTTACTTTAAATTTAGTTTAATTTAAATTATTTAAAATAAAGACATTAAATGTTTTAATTGATTTTTAAATTTTAATATAAACGTATTAATTTATTATATTAAAATTTAAATATTATTATTTTAATCTACAATATTACTTTGTTTTGAATATATTTTTAATTTAATTTAAATTTTATAAATTTAAAAAAAGGCAACCATTCCGACTTGGCACACCTCTTTTCTCACAGTGTTTACTACAATGCAATACTAAGTATAACTGTGGGCATGTTTGATAGTTTATCACTTCCATAAAACCTTATTAAAATTCCCCAGAAAAAAAAGTAAATAAATAAAAAGATTTGCTCTTTAGCTACACGCAAATTTCACAGCTTAAGCAGTAGTTTGCAATCTTTTTCTACACAAAGAGGCTGCACGCCAACCCCCCCCCCTCTACACCCCTTAAAAAAAGAAAGACCAGCAGACTCTGCCTGCCGCCTTGGGTGGTCACAGGGCACAAAACCTTTTGGCCTTGCAGCAGCTCCCCCTCTAGCTTCCCTCCCATGCACCCATGGTTTATCTCTCTCTCTGTGTGTGTGTGTGTGTGTTAGTGTGTTTGTTGTTTCGGCCATTAAATGGCAAATACATTTATGGCCGTAATTACACCCTAAAATTCAAATTATATCAACAGAAACCAAAAGGCAAAAACCGCACGATGTGTCCACTGCACATGACTCAATCTCTCTCTCTTTGGCTCCAATTCTTGGCCTTGCGGTTGCACGCTCTAAGCCCGTTCCTTGGTTTTGGGCCAGTCACACTGACTGCCAACTGGCAACTGTAAACGGGCTAAGGCTAAGGCTATATGGCCATGTCCATATCCATGTTCCATGGCTATGGCTTTGGTAGTGTTAGTCGCAGTGGTTATGGCACTGACTTCAGCCTGAGGTCCGCATTTATTTTTACAAGCTTGTAGCACAATAGTCGTAGGCTTTTGTCGGTATACGCCCACGCCCCGGCACGCCCACTCTCCCCCCTTTATACACCCAGCAGCCTGATGTGCCTTGTCCGGCGTTTGCTTGTCGTTGTTGTTGTTGTTGTTGCTCTTGTTGTTGCTGTTACTGCTGTTGTTGACTTAGAGCAGACCAGGCCGGATTATCCAGCAGTGCTAAAAACTTTTTAGAAGTCATTAAAACCTTGTAGTGGTAAAATTAATTACTTGTAGTTGCAAACAATGTAGCCACGCCGCAAGCAACATTTCCATTTTGCCTGCTGCTGCTGTTGCTGATGTTGCTGCTGCTGCTGTTGCTGTTGCTTCTACCTCATCATCATCATCATCGTCAGGCTGGCCAACTAAGTGCATGTTGGTGAAAACATATTCACTTTGAAATTTATTAACTTTGCGTGTTCTGTGGAATTAAGGCATTCCAGACGCAAAAAAACAACAACAACAACAAAAAACTTTCCACAATGTTTGCTTCAAGTCGCAGACCCATTGAAAAGTCATGCATATTTACAGCAGTGCCACATTCATTGGCCATATCTCTGTATATATATATATACATATACATATATATATATAGTATATAGAGTACATCTCAAGAGCTGTATCGCTCTTTTATTCAAATACTTCACATTCAGATACTTTTGAGTGCTCTGTTCCAAGGCGCAAGATTAATGATTATACCGTTGCCTATAGAGCGGCATGAATTGACAAAATCTTAAAACAATTCGTCTATTAACTAGCTAAATTTTAATGCTAAAGTTGCCAAAGTACAAAACAATTTTAAAATCAATTTAACATAATTAAATCTTGGCTTAAAGTCAAGCTGAACAGCTGGAAAATCTTCAGTTTGTACTTCTAATCATTAGGTCAACTTTTGGTGAGACAAATGCATTGAATGCAATTGCACTGCACCGCACATACCCTGTATATTGTCACATCCAAACTTAAATTAACTTAGAAAGTAAGAAATATATGTAATAATTGTTTTAAGATGGAAGTTTGAAGTATATGCTTTATAATAGTCATTTGATAGCATAGAGTTGTACTGCACAGCACATACCCTGTATTCCGTTTCAGGATCAATAATAATTACTCAGTAATCGCTCGTAGGAATCGTTTAAACACGGACTACTGCTATATAAATAAGTATAGCCATTTTTTGGAGCACTGCACATACCCTGTACATTATTATAGCCAAACATAAAAAAAGCACTCAAAAAATCCCTAAAGAAATCGCTTAAAGACAGAACTATTATAGCTATAAAGCGAATCTAATTCCATAATTTTTGACAGGTTTATGCACCGTTGCACTGCACTGCACATACCCTGTAGTCAAGAATAATTTTTCAACAAGTAATACTCTATAGATATCGTTTAAATTAAGGTCTATATACCTATTTACCAATAAATTTTTACAGGCTCTTGTTAGATACAATCCAATATTTTCATAGAGTATCTGTAAAGTTACGCTGTACTGCACATACCCTGTATTCAGACTTAATCATAATCAGCATTATAGGGTATCTTCACATTCGAATTCCTTGCACTTCACACATATGAATATAAAATATTCACTTTACATTTTCATCAACTCATTGTTATAAGTTTTTTTTTTTTGAAAATTACGGAAATTGTTTATGCTGTGCTAATGGATAATCAAAAACTGTTGTTAGTTGCGTTTGTATTTGTTTACGTATTTGTATATGCTTAACCTTGTTGTTAGTCGAAAAGGAAAAAAATTAAATACAAGCTTAAACATAGCGCCTAAAATGGCTTAAGTTGGCCTAAAGCGCAAAATGTGTAGAAATTCAAAGTAAATTCGCTTTTTTTTGTATGGGTTTTGGCCTCTTTTTGGTGGCAAATCAAACAGTTTAAATTGTCCAAGGTGGAAGCGAGACAGAGAGATGGACGGTTGCAACAATTTGTGGCAATTGTGTGGCAAAACGTCAGCAATTGGCATCGATTGCAGCGGCATTGAAATGTTCATTACTTTCAATTAAAAAGGATTATAATTGAACATGACGTATTTATGAGTTTGACAACAACAACAACAGCAAAAGCACATATATTGTTATCTCGCTCTCACTGCTGTTGCCATCTCGCTCTGGCCAGCACACACTTATCACGTTAATTGCGTGAAAATCTCATGGATATATTGGCGCATTTCGTGGTGCAGCAACACATGTAACAAGCACCACTTGCATGCACATATATATACATATATATGGCCATAACTATATATATATATATATATATTTGAATATTTGAATGTCCATATATATGCTTTTATATAGGGTGTCTCAAAATTATTGCAATATTTGAATCAAATAGAAAACACAGTATTTATTCACTTGATTGTAAGTTTTCTATTGAATGAAAGTACATGGAATAGATATTTTTATGGAATAACACATTGGACAAATATCATCCACGAATTTTTGAATTTTGTCGAAACTTTCCAAGATTATTCTACATTAATGTGGCTGAATTTCGAATCTTCTAAGTCTCCTTTATTGTACGTCTGGTTGTTGGCTTGTTTATATAGATCTGTAAATTGGAATCGAATAATGTCAAATCACAGTTAACACTATTTTGATCAAATTTTGTATTACAGTTTTATAGTCCTTGAAATATTGTTTACAATTATAAGACAATTATATCGTATAAGGCTTTATTTATTACCAGGGAATGAAACTAAACAAAACTGTAATCCTAACCGTTAAAATCGATTCATTTTTAAGAAATCGAATTCGTAAATTAAACCGATATGTCAATCTTTCAAAGATCGAATCAAATACCGTAACGTTATTTTCATTCGTTTTTATTTCCACATTTTTACTAACCCTACAATGTCATCCGTCGATTTCTGTATTATTTCTGTTTGCCAATTAATTAAATTGATTTTAAATTTTAACTTTGGAACACCCTTTATGTATATACATATATTTATTAATATTTGTGTGCCATCAATATTTATAGCTTGGCCAACAAACACACGCGATACGGCGGAACTGCGGAATCGCTTGCAAAACTCCATTAGACGTTTGTTCACAAATGAAAGAAACAAAGGCAAGAACAAATACAACAAAAGCAACAACAATATCAATAATAATAACAACAAAAGCAACAACCACATATGCTTAGCTATAGTAGAACAAAGAAAACCTGCAATTGTTGCAAAGCGAAAGTGCAAAACGCCATGAATCACATTCTGCCAATTAAGCATGAACCGTTGTAAACGGCTTTAATAACGTAAGCAGAATATCATAATCTTATTCATATGACTATCCAAATGAGTGTGAGTGTGAGTGTGAGTGTGAGTGTGAGTGTGAGTGTGTGTAACGAGACGCGTAAGCAAATGAGCCATCGCGACATTCTTACACCACACCGGAATCTCAATGTAGGCAAAAAAAAAGTTGCGACTGGGGCGTCGACAACAGTTTGATGTGGTCCGTCCATCTGTTCGTCCGACTGTCCGCTCAACGCTTCCACTGTGCCCGTTCGCTCTCTCTCACTTGGACCGGATGGGCTATTGAGACCACCAAAGCAGCAGCAGCAACAACAAAATGCGCCAAAGAATTGCAAGCGCTGCATTTGCGCCCGTTCGCGATTACAATGCTCCATCTAAATTCACGTGTGTGTGAGTGTGTGCGTGTGTGTGTGAGTGTGTGTGTGTGAGTGTGCCTGTGTTTGTATAAATGCATGTTTGTAAATGCGATCGCTGATCATATTTCAGTCGCGGCCCCACTGTGCAGCTAGAGCGGCACAGGGCTGCACTGAGGCGTGTGGCCGCAGTTCAACTTACTGTGAGGTCCGACCGCCCAGCTAGCCACTGTTGCTGTTGTTGCTGCTGCTGCTGTTGCTGTTGTTGTTGTTGCTGCTGTTGCTGTGGCGAGTGCAAATCACATAATTCTCATTTAATTGCGAGTACAATGTATTTGCATTTGATTTGTAAACAACGGCACTTTGTAATTGCTGCATATTAGTAAAGCAGCAGCGGCAGCTAAAGAATTTATACAGTAGTCGCTCGCTAATTAGAACCAGTTGCGTTATGTACAGAAATATTTGCATAAGTGCGAAGACTGTAAAATAAAAATAAACATTACAAATGAATAAGCAAGACAACATACGTTTACCACCAATATGAATATAATATATGACAAGACATTTAAAATTTCAACTTTAATTTATTTATTTACCACAATTAGCAAATCATAATCTTTAATTATTAATAGTTGAATGAGTGCAAAGCAAACAAAGAGCATCACTTACAACAATTGAGCTTTTCATGTAACAAAACATAAACAAGTCAAGATATCAGCGCAATGTTACAAGTGAATATTTCAATTTCAATATAAACTGTTGAAGATGTTAAGGCATTTTTAATAAATTATATATAATTTAAATACAATTTTAATTTAAATATCATTAAATTTAAATTTTTCTTATTGTTTTTAAACTTATGTACGTTTTTTAGATAATTGTAATTGGTGCTGAATATTAGTAGTGTTGTAAAAAGTTATCGATAAATGCTAAACTTATTGACAATGCAATTGTTTATATACAAGACTTTATTTTATGCCTCCCAAAAAGGAAAAACTTGATAGACCCTATTTGTGTTTTTATCTACAAGCTCTAAAAATATTTGCAATTATTTCGATACGTTTTTCATAATAAATGATAATCGAACAAACAAGTGAAGGCTAAACAAGTTACAATGCCTTCAACAATTAAGCTATACATGTAATTAAACATACACAACCAAGTCAAGATATCAGTGCAATGTTACATACTTCTTTTCAATACAAACATGTTAGAGCATTTAACTAATATACGTACATATTTTAATCTAGTTTTTAATTTAATTCAAATTTTTTTAGTTACCATTTTAATCATCTTAATAATTTGAATACATTACAAAAATATTGATGCGAATATAATTTATCGAAAGTGTTGACAGAAAGTCACAATAATTTAGTTTTTTTTTAGTAAATTTATTGCATATATAAAAATTAATTGATAAATCATAATCTAATTGTGAATATTACTTTATGTTAAGCAGAATTGGTGCAATTTTTCTTACGATAAGTAAAAAGAAATATTGTGAATAAATTCAATATTCGATTTATTTTAGTCAGTACAACTGATCAAACGAATGAACAAGTGAAGAGTAAATTAAAAAACATCGTTTAGTTTTTACAGTTGATCAAGTGTCTAAAGTTCTGATAGTAATAATTACTTCTTCTAAGTCTTTTTAATGTTATGTAATGTAATATAATATAATATAATTTCAAATAAATTATTTTAATCAAAAAATGTAAATAAAACACCCTCAATGGCTGCACTCTAATTAGATATTAGGTCAAACGAGCCAAAAGCCGGACAGTTCGAAAAACAGAGTACCCATAGCAATATCAACAACAACAAATCACGAAAAACTTAAGTTCCCGCTGTTTACTGAATGGAAAATACAGCGTTGCGATTTTTTTAGTAACACACGCTAACCCCTCTTCCCCAATGCCCTTCTCCAACAAACTAAAGCTACCTGCCCACCTGATATTGTGTCAATGAGCCAGAGCCCATTGTCAGCATAGTTAATTGACCAAGTCGAGCGGCCATTGACAAAAACCATACATACATACATACATCATACATACATGCATATATACATACATACATTCATACATAAATTGTAGTCTGCACAAGTTTTTGCTTTGTTCAGCTTCAGCGGCGCTTTGGGATTTTGGGTTTAAGCTGTTGAAGAACCCTAGTTATAAGACATAGGTGTTGGTAATAAGTACAAAGTGCTTAGGCTAAAATTAATAATAATCGAGGTATATTTATAATTGAATATATACGTTCATATGATAATCATACAATTTTTGTCAGATCAGCAATTGTATATGGAATTATTGTTCATATTCATGTTATATTGCTGCAGTTAGCAATTTCTGTATTCATTTGCAAACTCAATGAATAAATGTGAATCGCAAACGAATTGCATTGTATATTATTTATGAACTTTTGTCAATTAATTCTGTTTCATTTTGTTTATGCTAATGAGTGCATGTGTGTGTGTGTGTGTGTGAGTTTAAATTAATTCATTTAGAACTTTTTATGCCACTGCTAACATTCTAAATAAAATGTTGTACAAATTTATGCTAATTCTTTGTGCACATTAAATAAACTTTATTAGTTGCCATTCATTTTTTTTCGAATTGGTTTACTATAGCTTGGGCCTCATACATATTCATAAGCTTGTCTAACCATGCCGGATCTGACCGTACTTATTTGATCTCATGTGTATGCTAAAATGATATGAGTGCTGCAGTTTTTAGATGGAATCAACAATTTGATGTGAAGTTGAATGAAATTTTTATGTTTATGTGGCTATAGTGTTTATAGTCTAGATTATTTTCATATAAAATAGGGAATTTTTCAATTGAAATTTGTCAATTTGATATAAATATTTATTATAAACGTGCAGAAAGTTTTTTTTAATAGGAATAGGCAAATATCTTAACAATACTTAGGAGATTTTGATAAAAACTTGAATGAATTATATATTTATGTTTGGCCATACTATGACTATACTATGAGCAATGATTTCCTATAGTATTTTGATATGGAATTGTCTTTATAAGCAGTTGAAATAAGTTAGTAATTTATATTATATATAACATGATAAACAAATTCCCATAATAAACTTAGATTCTATATGCACATAATATCAATTATCTTTTAATATGTCAAAACGATATAAAATATCTATTTATCCATAGTTTAACTAAGTGTTCTAAATAATTATTATTGCTTTTGAATTTTGCCCTTTGATATGTTTTGAGTTTGTTGTGGTTTTTTTTTTTTGGATATTTATGAAGAATTTCGTTTAATTGTTAGATGTTGTCGCTGCTTGGATTTTAATTAAATTAATTAAAAGACCGAAACGGAAATGAAACTGACTAACTTGCTTAAGTCCGTAGCACACATATTAAATTCTATGTACATATATATATATATTTATATATCTAGTATCTGTTTGTGGCGCCAGCTTATCGTTTTGTCGGCAAATCAAATGAAAATTGAAAATGTTCAAAGTGCAGAAAGTTTTTTCTCTTCTTTTCTCTTTTTTTGTGTGTTCTATGCACGCGAAAGGCAACAACAGTTGCAGCTACAGTCATGGGCATGAGTTTAGATACAAGTGCATATATATATATATACTAAACTATAGGTATAGTTGAGTATTGGAGGGTACAGATGTGTGTCTCTGTGTCTCTCTGTGGCAGGTGAAAATTAATTGTTGACCATGCAGACATGACACACAAGGCAGGAGCAGGGCAGGAGCAGAGGCAGATCGGGAAGGGAACCGGCAAAGCTAAAGATCACGAGACGCGGAGTGCATGAAATCGAAGTGGTGCTATTAATCGACGCACACGAGTGACAAACATCTATTAGGCATTTAATTAAAAGTTTCGCACTTAGTCGTTCGAGCGTCGGAGATGGCAGATAGTGCAGGTCTATATAACAGTTCACAGTGACTCTAAGTGTGACTGTTGTTGTGACTGTGACTTGTTGTTGTTGTAGTTGTTGTTGTTCGTGCTGTTGTTGTTGTGGTTGTGGCTATTGTTGTCATTGATAACAATTTGAATATAAGCATGCTTGTTGTCGTCGTCGTCGTTGACAAAGTGTCGAATCCTCCATGCATTTCAAGTCTTCCGCCTGCAGAGCGATAGCAAACACAAACATTTGCCGACAATTACTTACCAACACTCTCGGCCAGATAAGCATACATAGCCATGGTCAAGTGGTTTCACTTACACCCCCCATACCCACCATATACCCCATAGAGCTACCTTAGAGTTAACTTTTGCTCCATTTTAGTAAGTACATTAGTTGATTTTAGTAGAAATCTTTTGTATCTATGCGCTGTGTGGCACTTCATCATTTGTTGCATCTGATATGCTTGCCTCACACAGGTTGCCTCAAGTGCTGGTGGCGACAAGACCACCCATCCACCCACCCATTCAGCCTTATCAGTAGGCGGCTCCAACCACAACCACACCAACAACAAGCAGAACATCGCGCCACGCGGTGAATGACCAAACAAATTGTTATAAGAGTAACCATGCCACACAGTGTTGCACAGTGTTGCATAGTGTTTTTTCCAGCTGCTGACAGGCTACAGGTCAGTCTGAGAGTGTGTGTGAGTGTGTCTCTGTGTGTGTGTGTGTTACACCTGTCGCTTTGGTGCCGTTGCCGAAAGTCAATGACAATGTAAAACACTGTGTTTTTGGTCAGCCTAACCACGCAGACTACACTCATCCGATTAAACTTTTAAATAGATGTCAAACAAACTACATTCTGCTAACTACAAGGTCTCTCGTCCTACGATCCCCCATCCCACCCCTCAAAACCTCACACATACACATACACATACTCACCTATCCCTCTCTATCTGTAACACCGTTGAGCCTGATGTTGCCACAACCAGAGCGAGAGCCAGAGGAAGAGCCACTGTCGCAGTTGTCTTAGGCCTGCATGCTCCAACACTCACACTCACACTCACTCACACTCACTCACACACACTCCCTTGTGACACACACTGAGGGAGCTCTTTAAATGTGTCTAAATGTATATATAGAGTAGATATATGTCTGGCCCGTTCAGGTCACATGAACCCAGTTCAACCCTCTGTAGCTGACTCGCATCGCTGGGGCCGCTCCATGACGGACAAATGTCCGAAAATTTAAAACTTTCGATATCTACGGACATTTTCAAAGACAAGCTCAGGTGGCAAGTGTCTACAATGAAGCGTATTATGTGTCCATGTGTGTAAGCCCAAATACATGGTAAGGTTACGTTGCGGCCAGCGGTTGGGCGGAGCTTTGTGCATAGAACGGCCCCAGGTTTTGTGTGAATAGTTACGATTTGACATTGTATTCACACCACACTACACACACTCACGTTCGACACACTCACTCACACACACACTTACTCACACACATACTCGCACACACACTCACATTAACTGGGCTGTGCTTTTGGCATAGAAGGAGTGAGAGAGAGAGAGCGGGAGGCAGACCGAGAAGAGAAAGAAAGAGCTTGCTTTGCAGTTGTTCCCATTAAAGTGAGTGTATGTTTGGGAGTTTTGCATATAAATGCGAATAATTCAAATAGTTTTAAAATGTTGACAAATTTCAAAGGCTTTTGCCTGCTAATTTATCAATCAACAGAGCTTAAGTTTAGTATAAAATTGATTAATATTATTGCATTATAATTGATAGATCACACTGCGCTCGCTACATGTTAAAAGTAATTGAAGCATAACAGAAATACACACACACACACACAGGCACACATACACGTACACACAGGCGCACACAAACACACATACATTCAAACTTCTACTTCTTGTTTACAGCTTTGTTACATACACAACGCATAGAGAGACAGAGAAAGAGAGAGAGAGAGAATAAATGACAGCTCTTGCTGAATTTGTTTTGATTGCGCTTAAAATTACGCTCTTACCTCTACCCACTCTCTCTCTCTTTCTCCATTTCTTTTACACACTCTTTTTTGATGAATTTGCCTGCCAAAATGTCATGACATTGCGCTTTTTCAGTGTGGCCAGATCTCGCTGACTGCATAATCCCTAACTTAGGGAGTTTAATGCAAGAAAAGAATTGAAGAATAGAAGAATAGAAAACAATCGTTGCATTTGAATTTTGTACAAATTCGATATAATTTTATATTTTGTACATTTTATGGTAAAGATTTGGAAAAAACGCTGTTCATTTCAATGCCAAAGATTAGCATGGTGGCAGCAGTTGAAGAGATTATCGATAAATCTGTTTTAGACATAGATAGAGCATTATTTATATGCATATAAACAATTAGATTAGCTGCTAAATATTATCTATTAATTTATGATCATGCTGATAATGCGACTAAATACATAAAACATGGGGTAACATTGGAATGAATGTTAACGAAATGTAATATGGTTAAATAGTGATAAAGGGGAATTCATAGCTAGAAATATATAGAAAACA
This sequence comes from Sphaerogastrella javana, assembly GCA_037040025.1. Classification (NCBI taxonomy): domain Eukaryota; kingdom Metazoa; phylum Arthropoda; class Insecta; order Diptera; family Drosophilidae; genus Sphaerogastrella; species Sphaerogastrella javana. The sequence continues at coordinate 11,525 of JBANCZ010000191.1, read as the reverse complement.
TTATGATAATACAAAAAATAAAGCAAAATTGATTGAAAGTATTAAGTAAATTACGGAAATAATGAAAAATTTGTAATTTAGTAATTGAAGTATTTAAAAATATAATTATTTAATTGATATATATATTATTTTATTAATATTCTTCATGTACTAATTGAAGCAAAATATAATAATAAAATAAAATATCAAAATACATATATTTTTTGTTTTATTAATATTTTGAATTTAATAATTCAATTAGTAAAAATAGAACATGTTTTAGATTTACTAATTGAAGAAATTCTAGAAAAGAAATGACGCATGCTTCACTTATATTCAAAAAGAAGAGAAATAAGAAGAAAACTAAAGTTCAATCATAATTAAAGTCACTCCTCTACTTCTAAAATTAATATTATGCAAAAATCTGAAAACAAATCAGTAAGAATAATAATAATATAATAGTAATAATGCTAAACACTCTCTAGATAGCCAAGGCGTCAAATTCCTCCATTTGATATATCAAATACCCCTTTTATTCAAATTGTATTTAGAAATGGGTAATCTATTATGATGAATGTGAGGTTCTAATCGAATAATACGATTCATATAATAAACAGGATTTTGGGGGCTGAAACTTGCTACTTGCTACAATCAAGTCGTTTGATACTTTTTCTACTTTTGCTACTTTTGCTACTTTTTGCTACTTGCAACGTGTATCCGTTTATCCGTTGTTGAATCAACAGAGAGATTTGTATTTCTTTGTTATACATTGATTTTAATACATAGTGTAAAGGGATTGGGCTATGACTGGCATAATATTAGAATTGTAAAACGACGATTAAAGTTTGCCAAAGCGAAAGAAAACGAAAAAGCAAAGGCAACATAATAAAACATAAACACACACACACACACACAGAGACAGAGAGTCGGAGAGAGAGAGAAAGACAAAGAGAGCGAGATGGAGATAAAGCAGCAGCGACGGCAGCAGCAGCAGCAGCGCTGCCTGTTCGACTATGCGTGTGTGTGTGTGTGTGTGTGTGGCAGGGGAACTGCTAAAGCAAGATAGCAAGCGTGCTGTGTGTGTGCTACAGTATAGCCGCACTGCTCAAACACATGCCGCAAGTGCTGCAGATAAACGTGCAGCCATTTTTTAACGGGCGGCGCTTGACTCTGTCACAGGGGAAAATACTGGGAAATTCACTAAGGCAAATGTCTATGATTTTTGCACTGAAAATGAATATAATATAAATGTAATACGATTTGTATACACAACACACACACTCGCTCACACATATGTGTGTATGTAGCTGTAAATGGGAAAACGAAAACCATTATTTTTTTCCCGCTATACCACATGCAGTCCAAGTTAGCTTTTCAGCTAAATGTAAAGTTCTGTATTGCTTGCACTTTTCGGGCGAATCGTGCAAAAGCTTGCGCTGGCGAAAGCTCACCAAAAGCTGCACTGCAACTCTGCTGAACAAGCTGCACCTACCGTGCGGCAGGCAACAATGGCAGCCTCAAGTTTAGTTGCTGCTCTCAGCTCCATTCAAAATGGCGCACTCTGTGTGAGCGGGAGAGCGAGTGAGAGAAGGGCAGACAGAGACAGAGAGAGAGAGAGGAGGATTGCGCGCGAATAAGGTTCTCATCGGAATGTCGATAAATCAAAGCTGCGCTTCCTCTTCTGAGCGTAGCAAGTGGCTGCGGCATTCATCACAGGGAATTAATCAGAGCAGTTCAAGCGACAACCCCGAAAATCAAAAAACAAAAACAAAATACAACGAAACAGCAAAATAAAAAACAACGAATTAAAAAAAAAAACAACAAAATATACATCCATGCGTATAACATTGCGGCATCTCTGAAAGGCAAGCGCGCCTTATCGCTTTAATCGACATTTGCCGGCTCTCAGCTAAGGAACAACAGCAACAGCAACAGCAACAACAGCAGCAGAAACAACAACAACAACATCAGGAGCAACAGCAACAACAGCAACATCAGGAGCAACTGCGTCCTCAGTTTCAGTTTCAGTGCGTGTGCATGGCTAAGACTTGAGCCAGGGCTCTAACACACTCACATATACACTCATACAGACACTCACTCACACACATTCACACACACACTCACTCACACACTCATACACTTGCTGCTGCAATGTAAAGAACTCAGTCGAAAATATTTGGTGAGCGGCGCTTCGCATCACATCGATATCAATTCATTGACAGTCACGCCCCCTGCTCTCCCCTCTGTCATTCTCTGTCTCTGTTCAAAAGCTCATAGCCCGCAGCTCTCGACAAGATTAAGCTTTTGTTTTTTATGTCCCATACACTGAGATTTTCGTCTGTGGCTTAGAGCATTTCCTTGTAGCTCTCAGTGTGGTTGTTGCTGTTGCTGTTGCTGCTGCTGCTGCTGCCGCTGCTGCTGCTGCTGTTGCTGCTGTGCATCCATCAAACTGAGTGCGCGCCCCGTGTTCCGATTCAATGTCAAATTATAGAAAATTAAAAATGCGTTGAATTTAAATCTAATTCTCTTGCTTCGTGCAATATGCAAAATACATAATGGATTTTGAATACTTTCCATTCCGTTGGAGGGGGATGTGGAGGGAGAAAAGGGAGCTGACAAGTACAAGCCCATTTAATCAATAATTAAGCATAATCCATCAAGTACAAAAGTGTCAAATGCACTCGGTCTATAAAGATGTTGTTGTTGTTGTTGTTGTTGTTGTTGTAGTTGTTGCTGATGTTGTCAACCTTATAAAAAGGATTTCCATTTCGTGGAGGTCCAACCAAAAAAAAGCGCATCGCTCAAAGTACAAAAAAAAAGGAAGTTGTCGCTGTCGTTGTCACACACACACACACACACACACACTTACTCTTCTACAACAAAGATACACGAAACAAATCCGCGCTCGTCACATCTGCATGTCAAACCAGCAACAGCAGCAGGCGGAGAGCAACCCCTGGGCCAGGCACAGCCCGCCGTCTGGTGCCGCTAAGATAGCAACAACAACAACAAGAACAACCACAACAACAACAACAACAGCAGCAACAACAACAACAACAGCAGCGGCAGCAGCAGCGGCTTATCTAAGCTGAAAAGCCAAAGCCAAAGGCAAAGCCAAAGCCAAAAAAGAGCCACCACTTGGCGCGCATTGCCCTCGCGGGAGCAGCTACAACTCTCATGCCGCACAGGGCAGGAACACAAATGTTCTACTTCTAGAATCTCTCTTCTACCTCTCTCTCTTCTAACTGTCTCTCCCTTCTGCCACACTTTCTCTTCTACCTCTCTCTATATCTCTTTCTCTCTGCCTCCCTCTCTCTCTTTCTATCTCTATCTCTCACTTTCATTTTCTCTCTCTCTTTCTCCTTCTCTCTCCTCCTCACCTCCTTCTCCCTCCTTCTTCCCCGTTCGTCACCGTTCCTCTTTCGTCTGTTGTCTTTTGTACATGAGTCAATGGATCTGTAACAGCAAATGTCCATTTTTCAATTTACCTGCCATATCCCCTGCTCCTGCCCCCCACTCCTTCTCCTGCTCCTTCTCCTGCTGCCCGCCCGCTTACCCTCTCGCTATGATATAGCCTGCATAAATTGAATCTCATTGAGAGCAGGAGCAGTAAATAAATAAATAAAATAAACTAACAAAGAGCCACCCCCGTTGCAATGCTCTATAAATTAGACCCTGACCACTGACCGTTGACCAAAAGGCACTACGTATGTCTCTCTGTCTCTCTGTCTGTCTGTCTGTCTGTCTGTCTCTCTGTCTGTCTGTCTGTATGTCCGCTTGGCCGGAAAGCAACAGCAGCCAAATGAGCGTGAAATTTTCTCAATATGCTGCGTTTACAATTTTCGCGGCAAGGTCTCTCTCTCTCTCTCTCTCTCTCTCTCTCTCAGTCTCACTCTCTCACTCTATCTTCCACGTTCAGCTCGACCATGACCATTCGGACACATATATATATCCATCTATATATGTATAAATTTATAGCATGCTACTCTTTCTCTCTCTCTCTCTCTCTCTGTCTCTCTCTCTGTCTATTTATCGCTCGCCCATAAATTATTACTTGTCCTTTCCCCTTGGTCTGCATAAATTTTGATCACAGTGTTCCTACGCTCTCTGGGATCGCTTCTTCCGCTATTTAACATAATTCCTTTAGCATTGGCATTCGCATTTTGAGCAGCAACTGCTCCAATTTTCTTTATATAGTGCATGTACCTCTATTGCAGCTCTATCATGACATTTGGCATGAGCAGATGACAATTGTCCTCACCCCTCCTTGGGAAGGGGGGATTCATATAGAAATTTATATGAAACAATTTGTCAGGTATCAAACAAGTGCAGAGTCTATCTGAATCGAATCGATCCATAATAAATGAAAGCCAACCTACAATTGTCTTATGATATAACATGGTCAATAAAAGGGGGGAATCTTTTTAAAGACTTGTTGTTTGTAAGGAAATTTTATGAAGAAATAAAACTAGTTGTAAATTAAACATATATACTATTTATAATACATATATTCAAAGTAATTAATAAGCTTAATAATTTAGTGAATTATATGTTTAAATTGAATATTTAATTATATATTTCAACTTGTATTTAAAAGATATTTGAAACATTTCCAATTTGCATTGAAAATAAATAAAAAACGCCTATAAATATTATGGCACATGTTATAAAAGATTAGATTTATAGACAAAGTTGTGCTATAAAATGTTTTTTTAAATATTTCATTAATTAAATATAATAATTTTTACAATATTTATATAATACAGATGTAATGATACCAAGCGCTAAAAATGCAACAGAAAAAATTTAACTTGCTATTCCCACACACTCAAAGAACTCATTCATTCATTCATATATGGTATTCATTGTATAAATAAAAATAAATGTTAGATCGTTGCATATTAATCATATATCATGTACGTTTATTGACATAACATGTATTATATAGAATGTATCGGCAGTTAATTACGCGCATTCTTACAATCCGATCCGATGTCATTTATATTCCGGCTAAATTCTCATGAATGCTTTTAACCGCTAATGTAAACAAGTTGTACCTCTCTCTCTCTCTCTCTCTCTCTCTGTGTGTGTGTGTGTGTGTGTGTGTGTGTGTGTGTGTGGATGGCTTGAAATTTATGAAAGGCCATCGCAGCATCAAAGCCAATTAAGATACTGGCACTGAATACAAGCTTTAAAGGAATACACGACTAATTTCTGCGACAAAGCCGACAAAAGACGCTAAGAACTCGCTCGATCGTTCGCCTCGATCACTTTTGTCGCTATATAGATGAAGTTGGAGTTGGGAGATGGAGATGGAGATGGAGCTAAAGTTGGAGTTGGAGTTGGAGTTGTAGTTGTTGCTGTAGATGTAGCTGGAGTTGTTGCAGTGGCAGCGGCAGCGGCAGCGGCACTTCTTTTCTTGTCGCAAAACACACAAGGCCGTAAAATTAAGAACTCTGATTGGTAACAAATGTTTTTGTTCATTCGAGTGATAAAAACGTAGCGAACTGAAAAGATATAAAAATTCTCTTTAGTGTCTTCTCGGCGCATCAATGATAAAATATTTAAATGAATCGACGAATCCGTAACCAGAGACCAAACAAAAAACATAACCAGAGAGACAACAGTTCAAAGAGACAGCAGAGAAGAGCTACGAAGAAAGAGAGAAAAGGAGACAGAGAGAGAGAGAGAGAGAGAGAGAGAGAGAGAGATAAACGAAAGAGCTTAATGGCCGCGTGTAGGCATATATATTTATAAATGTATTGGCTTGATCTACGAGTATGTATGTACATGTGTAAGGGTATCTAAACGACGGTATAGACATGGTCAAACACAAAAAAGAATATGTATGCAACAGTAGGGCCGGCACCCCTGTGTTTAGTACTTTCGAAACGATATAGTACTGTCTGTCTGTGTATCGGATCGTCTGCGTTGGACTTTGATTGCTAAATCAGTGCTTTAACTATCGATAATTGGCATCGATATATTTCGCTGTAGCAGCACCAAGAAGTTCTGTGCCACAGGAAATGCCAATGAAACGGTGTCTATCGGGATATTATACTAAATACATCAAGCAATTATTTGCAAACGAAACTGACTTAATGAATTTAAATCTCAAACAAATATTTCAAATTGTATTTTCATAAAATTAACTTTAGATTTGAATTAAATGTAAATTCGATTGTAAGTTTTTAATTGAATCATGAAGTACGTAAGATATCATTATTTATGGAATAACACATCGGAATACACATGCGCCCCATTTTGTCCAGATCTTTAATGAGTATACTTTTTACTTGATATAAAGTTGATAGACCCTTTTGTATTTTTGGACACAGGGTGTAAACAAGCAGAAGGCCATGTATGCTTAGCCCAAAATAAGCTGCTTCAACGACTCTGATAAAAAAAGAAAGTGAAATAAAATCAATATGAAATACACTGTACGAATTGGATATTAAATTACAAGCAGACAAACAGACATGGAGTTGGACATGTTGGGGGTAAGAGAGAGAGAGAAAGAGTAGGAACTGTTGTCGGCAGGACAAAGTCAAGCAGAGCCCAACCCTAAAGGCAAACCAAACAGACGAACTGAATGACAGACAGACACCGAGACAGTGAGACAGCTAGATGGACAGACAGTGCAATCATAAAAGGCATAAACAGTTGTAAAGAGCAAAACCACAAAGGGCGTAGAGTTAAAATTGAGCACTAAAATGTTATCGAAAGCCAAAGGACAGAAACTCAAACGAAGACAGAGACAGACAGACACAGAGACGGAGACGGAAAAACTGAAACTGCGACTGAAACACAGATTCAGATTGCGACTGCGATTGAAAGTGATCCGTGAACAGGACAGGTAAACAGCAGGTAGTTGTCTGCAGTGTGTCGCATGTATCTTAAAGATACTTGTACAACATTATGATCATTACAACGGCGTAACTGATACGCAACAACATGCATATACTACATATAGCATGGTATAGTATATGAAACTGACCTGAACCCTGCGTGTGATCGATAGGTCACAGCAATTAAAACAAGATCTGCCCAGTGCGGCGTCAGACTGGACCCACAGCGGTGCCATTGTCCTGTACACGGTCCATTCACAAGTGTCGCGACAGTTACAAAAAAAAATATATATATAAAAGGAAAGGCAAGGACTTGCATCATTGATAAGAACTGCGGCTGCAGCGATGCCTGGCGCCAGTGTCACATATAGATTGTCGACCTTCTTCATTCATCAGTCCCAGTCTCAGTTATAGTCGCAGTCCCTTCAGTGTCCAGTGTCCAGTCTCTATATAGGTCATACTCTTGCCCCATCTCCGATAGATACTAGAGCGTTAAGTGTACGAGTTGTACCTATTCGAAAGAATGAACTTAAACTCTATAAATTATGTACTTGCAATCATTATCAACATGTTGATCACACTCTGTGCATTCGAAAAGGTCGTAAAGAGAGAGTATGTTAGAGACATCCTTCTATAGGATATGTACACTAAGAAATGCGTGTTATTCTTGGTATATGATATATATGTTTCATTACCAAAGTTCACATGGTACAAGGTGTTTGAGTTTCAGCTTTTAGCCATTAAAACCATCTACCCTACCCCTAATTGAAGTTCATTTAACTGGGCTGCTAGAGGGTTGCGTGAATTGCACCCTGTATGAACGCATAAATTACATCACGTGTCTCAGCTTACATATTTATACGGTGCATATACAGGGCAGCTCTATGTTATATAATAATAATATTCCAACACTTCCCTGATCCGTAACGAAATCTATTTGATATAGAGCTAAAAGTTTATTTGCTGACTTTGTGTCTTTTTTGTTCAACGAAATCTTGGAGCTTTATAGACCTATATATGGAGATGGAAATGTCTTAAAATAAGTACAGAATTATGTGTCTAAACTGTTTCAGTAGTATTTATGATAATCAAATTCAACAATAATTAATATAAAACATTATTTCTTTTCTTATGTCAAAGGTATCTATCAGCAAATGTTTTCAATGCTTAAAAGTCCGATAATATTTGGAAAAAATTTCACTTAATTTCGGTAAGGTCGTATTATTATTAATTTAAATATGAGAATCCTTAACAATAATTTAACTTAAATTTAAAATTCATTTAATTTAAAGTTAATCAAAGTTATTTACAAATATTTTTTTGTCACTGACTTCTTGATTTATATAATCATTCGAATATCCAAACATAAATGTCTATCAATGCTACCCATTAACCTATATCACTGCCATCAATCTAACCATCTAACCATCGATTTATTTATAATCATTGCCATTTGAAGTGGCTTTAATAGTCACAGGGCATAGCACAACTAACGTGGCCAACAGACTGTGGCTTAGCCACAATGATGCACTCTTGCTCATATTCAAATTGGAGACGGCGCCACCTGTCAGACTGTCGCTGTATTCTTGCACGATCCGACTGTCGCAATCGTGTACCTTGCATACACTGCTTGCACATGGTAGTGATGATGGTCGGGGGGCAGGGGGGTATACAGGGAGTACACTGTAGTATGCAGGATCGCCAACGAAGCAATTGCAGTGTGGCCCTGGGTGCAGACTGCGAGAACAATGTTCTCGTTACATAAAAATCATGTTTTCTGCGCTTGCTCATGCCTTTTGCAGTTTGGGAGTCCCAGTCGGAGTCGGAGTGGGAGTGGGAGTGGGAGTAGAAGTATGATCGTGTTTAGACCATGGTATAATGGCATAATGCGCAGGCGGGCCACACAGCGGCAGCTGTAGAGTACCATAGAGTACGATTAACAATGAGAATTGACGATAATAACACACAGATAAAGAGGGTTTCATTCAGAATGACCAGTTCAAGTTTCATTTGATATTTTTCTACAGGGAGAGAGAGAGAGAGAGAGTGGAAGAGACAGAGAGAGTGAAGGAGAGAGTGAGTGTCGCCAGTACCTAAACCGCAAGCGACCCTGATGGTCACATCTAAGAAGAGTTGGTATTGTTTGGATTATTTTCTTCAGTTTTTTTTTCTTTTTTGCCAGGGTAGTGTCCATTGAGCAACTGTTCAAATCAGTAGACAAGAATGAGAATGAGAAAGAGCAGAGGGAAGACATGGATGGGGACGATCAGGAAGATGTAGAAAAGTGGCTAATGCGCCGACACCCCGCTGCGACGCTTTGCGTGAGGGCAGAGTCGTCTTTAATTGAGTTATACGACTGACCCCTGGGTACCTTTTCGCCAGTGTATGTGTTTCTCTGTTTCTCTGGGTCTGTGTGTGCCTGTGGAGGGGTTGGCAGCGGCTTAATGCAGCATGTTTTGACATAAATAAATGCCTGAATACATTTAAGTGATCGTATTCTGTTTGACTTTCTATACCCAAAACAGTTTGGCATGATTTATGATGCTCGATTTGGCAACTTTCATATATACACACACATATATATACCTTTATATTTATATAGATCTCTGCGTTTCGCAGATGAGCATGTGACCGATATTATCCACTTCCAGGTAGTTGAATGCGAACAATAGGTTTTTAATTCTATACCACAATAAAATTGCCCAGAATGGGGTGTCCTTTATAGCCCTTATCAATGGACCAAATTTAAGGTTTGCTCTTCTTTTCGTCATTCTTTTAGTATTTGTCGACTCTTTAACTATATTATAACATTTTAGTTCAGTTACTATAACAATTGTATTATTTAAATATAACTATAGAGTATAGGTGTGTTCATTTATTGATTAGAATGGGTCTACTGTGAAATGTCAAATACGCGTGGGTGCTAATGTAATGCCAAGGGTTAAGGAGCTACCTTTCAAAGGAAATGGGTGAGCGACACCATATCACTGCGAAATAGAGAGCGGGTTTAGCTATAAGTCGGTGCACTGTGCTCAATAAATAGAGCAGGAGCGGAATAAAGGGGAGACTGCGCGCAAATTGATAGAGAGCAACCGATAGAACGATACAGAGCAACCGTACAGCGATACAGAGAGAATAGTATTAAGCGTGGGGAGAAAAGGAGTACATGGGCACTAGTCTAAGGTCTGGTTTTAAATAATTTCATTAATTTTTGATTAATTTAAAGCAATTGAGAGAGCGTAATTGTTTGTATGCAGATGAACGCAAGGGAATTGCAGAGCTGCTAATAATTTAAGCGCAACTTGAATAATTCGATTGATTGGAATAGTTTGTGGGTGAGTTAATTCGACAAGAATAACAACAATAAACAATATATAAATGCATTGATAACAATTCAGTAAAAAACCACAGAATGGCTGATCATATTCTAATTAGATTAAGTATTACATTAGCTCATTTAGGAGCCAAATCTTCACGACATTCACATACCCTTCTTTTCTTATGATTATGATTTATGTATCACATTTTTTGCTTAATTATCCGAATACTTATAAGAATACTTGTAGTTAGGTATGCTTTTTGTAATGGTGTAGCCACTGTAGCCATATGTTGACATATTATTATGTTAATTTGAATATTGTCCTTATGACAACAATTGATAGTTATAATTTTAATTACAATTATAGTTCTGATTTCAGTTACTTTTTCTGATTCAATACTGCTATAAAACATTCGCATAGATAACAAAGATGTATAAAATAAATTGTTTTTTCCATAACATTAATACTATAGATAGTATGTCACATCATTTTACAATTTCATTATTGTTATTAATTTCTTATATCATTTTATGATTTAGGTAAGATTTTGTTTATAAATTTGTCATAAATTAGATTATATTTTGATCTTCGTAAATATTTACGTTATAAAATTGATATTAATTAATAATACAAAACAGTATTAAGTCATCTAAAAATTAACAATTTCTACATGGAATTTGTTAAAAAAAAAAATCTGTCATTTCTTTAATTCCTTTTTCAGTTTTTTCCATCAGTTAGCCAAGACGCTGCATACAGAATTTTCATTTCCAAGAAGTAAAACCCAAGCTGAAGTAAATCTGCAAAACGAATAATAAATATTAGTAATGTAATCAAGTGGATAAATAATTAATATTCATGCAAACCCAGCGAGTAAGTGCATCCAGCAATTTCAACTTTCATTCGAACTGTAGATAGAAAGGAAAATTCTATGAATGGTATTGGCAAACCCTTGCCGCTTAGAGGCCGAGCGGGTATCGGCTGGTGTGGATTCCAATTTGTTCCTCAACTGTTTGAAAATTGAGGTCTCCATGGAGTGTGGTGCCACGCACAAACCAGGGACAGTTTTGTCATTTGCCGTAGTACACGGTTCTGTATGACCTGGATACTTGTAGTTGGAGTTGGCTGCGATCCTCCACATCTGTACTCCATAAAACCATATTGGGGCAACGCAATGCGCATATACAGTCTTTTGCATCTGAGTGGTAGTGCTCCAGGGTGAAGTACTGCTGGTCTATCTCACCTACTGTGTGCACGACGACAAAGTCTACTGCGAACGGCACTATGCGGAAATGCTGAAACCCCGCTGCACGGGCTGTGATGAGGTGAGTCCTTATATGTACACCTACACTTCAACTACCCCTGAACTGTTTTCATCAAA
>JBANCZ010000190.1:0-49172 GCA_037040025.1 Sphaerogastrella javana | reverse complement strand
GTTTGAGTGTGTGCGAGTATGCATGTCTAATTAAAAGTGCACAAATTAATCGATGATTCGAGCGCAATTGCAGATGATACACTGCAATTATTAACATATTAATTAAATTGGAACTCTGAGTGCATTTGCTGTAACTAATTTCAATTGCCACATATCATATTGTATCTATATGCGATTATGCACAATTTCGATTCCTTTGGGCTCCACACAAACACAAATTAATATGCATTACACTATGTATTAAGCGCTATATTAGATAGAGTACTCAGATTGCTTAAACATAAACAATTTTAGTTGCTTCTACTACTGATGATACTTCAAAATACAAATATTCCATTGTGTGCAGTCACTTCATTGCAGTTTAATTTTAAATTTAAAAAAAATTTAAATTATATTTAATTGAATACTTAAGCATATGCTATAATAGATGTTTTTACATCTGATAGTACGGGTCCGTTCGTGTATTTAGCAAAATTCAACTATTCCTTTGTGTACAATAGTTACAGTGTGACTTTTACCATAATGTTTTCAATTATTTTGTACAATATTTAAATAATATTGAAATTCATGCAAAAATTTCTTAAACATATAGTGGCTTTTACTATTCATAATAGTATAGATATCTTTAAAATAAGGGCAAAATTAAATACTTTTTTGTGTGCAATCATATCTTTCAGTATAACAGATAGTCCTTAAAAATTTTGAAAAATAAATATCCAACAGAAAGTACTGGACCGACAGTAGGGACCCTGTGTTTAGTATTTTCGGAACAAAATAGTGTTTTTGGGACAGTTTTGTATTTTTGGAGCCGAATAGTATTTTCGGTCTAGTATAAATTTCTGGTGTAGCATAGTATTTTTGGTGCTGTATAGTATGATTGATAATCGATTTCTCTAATTAATATCGATAGCGTTGATCGGTAATCGATAAAAAATAGTATGTGAGTAATGCAAATTTTGGTTATACATATATTTATAAATATATATTTTTAATTGTATTTTTCTTTTACTTCACTTCAATTAAAAGCACAAATGTTAGAATGAGCACGAGTTTACCAACACTGATATATGAATCGTACGAGTTTCACAACACAGAAATTAACTTTTTATAGTTTGGTCGAGTTTGTAAACTGCCAAATGCTGCCCAAGGATACAGAAATCCTTTGAACAGATTCAAGTGCAAGCGGATTTTGCCAGGGATATATACCATACTATAGTCGTATTACATAGTACGATTGATTATATATATGTGTGTGTGTGTGTGTGTGTGTAAACTATCATGAAGCAGCTTATGGGTGCTCATTAGCGTAGAGTGCAGGCAGCTGACCTGCAGTGGGTTTAGCAGTCGGAGCCGCTCATCATTAAAATGATTGCTCAGACATCATTCGGCGGCGTCTCCTATAATTTAGTTAGTAGAGGGAGAGAGAGGGACAGAGAGAGAGAGAGAGAGAGAGAGACAGAGAGAGAGAGTTGAAGTTGTTGCTGTTGTTGCTTTTGCCGCATGCTGCCTACATGTGACCGCCTGCTTGGCCAATTGTTACGCTTTCGTCTTAATTGTCAATTTAGTGCAACAGCAACAACAACAGCAACCACGTCTACAACAGCAACATCAACAACAGCAGCAACTGTTGCCACAAAGAGCGCAGATTTTGGGCAGAGGTCAATGCTGTCATGACACTCAGAGCGGAATTTCGAACGCAATCAAAGCTGCAGCTGTTGCACCCACAACAACAGTTGCTGCTGCTGCGATGATTGTAGAGCGCAGAACGAAGAAGAGCGTGTGCGAGAGAGAGAGAGAGAGAGAGAGAGAGAGAGAGAGGAGAGAGAGAGAATAAGAGTGAAGAAGACAGAGAGCGTTTGAGCTGACGCTGACACTTGGACATGGCAATCAGAGCTGGCAACATCTTGCTTGAGTCTTGGCGCTGCAGCACACAGCATATGGTGCGATCGTGGCTGGCACAGGCTTTTGCCAAAAAAAAAAAAAAGAATCAAGACAGAAGAAACCAAAGAGAGAGAGAAAGAGAGAAAGAACGAGAGATAGAGAGGGATGGGCAGCTAACACTGTGGGAGCTCTGATAGAGAGCAGGAGAGGATTCAGGGGCAACGTGTTAATCAGTTGTGTGCATGATGCGCCGATTCAGAGCTGATGCATAATTGAATCGATACACAGCATTCGATGAGGTCTATGGAGAGGGGCAAGGGGGATGGTGGAAGATGGAAGGGGAAGGGGAAAGGAGAAGAGTGAATAAGCCAACTCTGAGCTGAATACACTCAAAACTGGAGACACATTAAAATTTTGTGTTCCTTCTTTTTTTTTTTTTTGAGGAAGCTAAAAGAAAGGAAAGATCGGAGGGGAAAAGGGAAGAGTGGCATAGAGGCTGGGTAAATGTTTATTTTAAATTTTTGTGCATGTCCATGTGTATGTGTGTGTGTGTGTGTGTGTGTGTGTGTGTGTGTGTTAAATTTATAGCACGACGCAACGAGCGCAATTTAAACTACGCATGTGAGTGCGAGGTGTTAGTGCATTGGAGCGAAGGAGGAGGGCAGGGAGAGGGCGTGGGGCACTGCTAGTGTGGAGCAAGAAGAGGGGGAGGTTTGGGTGCGTGCATGTGTGTGTGTGTGTGGTACTTGCAACATGCCTATTGGTAGCTCTCTTGTTGCAGCTAGAAAGTGATGAAGTGTCCGCTACATTGCGTTCTTTCCAATTTAGTCGCTAAATAAGCATGTGTGTGTGAATTTATATGTGTCTATAGTATATGTATTTATATATGTGTGTATTCTTATATTTTTTGGTATTTTTTTTTTCTATTTTTTTTTTTTTTTTTTTTTTGGTGGTTGCTGGGTAATTGTCGTGTAATTTATGAGCCACGCATGGGAATATCAATGTTTTCTGGTCTAAATTTACACGCAGACACACACACAAACACACAAGCATATATTAGTATATTATATGAATGTAGTTAGTACAGAGCAAGAGAGCATTAGATAGAGTGAAGCTCACTTGGAGAGATAGAAAGAGATAGTTAGCAAAACGAAAAGAGAGAGAAGAAGAACTAAATATAGCTGATAGCAGCGTTAGTCTTTGAATTTCTCCACTTTGTGTTCGAGTTTCCTTTTTGTTTTTTTTTTTTTTGAATGGGTTCTTGTTATGATAATCGAAATTGTTTATAAACAATATACACGATATCGACAATGGCACTCCCGTTGACTGGGCTCGATTTGTGGTGTTGGTGTCGGGTAGGTCACAATTTGACTACACATAACGTTATGCCCATTGTGAACTGCGAGTTCAATTCAAAAAACTTGATTTTGACGAGGCTTAAGATAATACATGCAGACTGTAGCTATAGAATATGATCTATAGATTTCATATATATATTTTTATACACCATAAACATAGAGTGTAATATATATATATAAGGAATTATATATGTATATCGTACAGCGAAAAAGTCTTACATGTTTTTAATTCAAAGCATAATATAATAATATTGATGTAGAAAAGGAAATTGAATTTATGTTAAAACATTTTATTGTTTATTTTAAAGATTTTTTAGTTTTGACATAGACAGTTATAAAAAGAAAACTATATTTTTTTAAAGTAATTTTTGATATTTATTTTTCTATCGTATGGAATTTTCTCTTATTTGTTTTAATCTATAATCCTTTCTAAGCAATCAGACCTCTCTCTCTCGAAATTCCTTCACTCCGCTTGATATGCATATTTTTCCCGAGTCTTGCTAAATTTGTTTTTCTTGAAATTCGCTTTTATGATTTCACAGACGCAGCTTAAACTTTTAAGTATTTTCTTTTTCTGTTTTAACTTATGCCAACTTGATTTTCACAGAATATTTCACATTTCACAGCGAATGTGCCTTAGGATGTCTCTATAAGTAATGTTGCTTAAACCCTCAATCTCTCCCTCTTTCTCTCTCTCTGTCTCTCTCTTTCTCTATCTTTCTCTTTATATCTATCTCTCTCTCTATCTTTCTCTCTCTCTGCCTTCTTCTCTTTATTTATATCTTTCCCAGCCTCTGCTCTGCCTTAATGGGGTGCTCTTTTCTATGTTTAAAACGCAGACACCCCAAGTAATTAGACATTCTTCAGCTCTCTTTCTTCCTCTTTCTCTCCCTCTATCTCTCTCTCCTTCTCTCTTTCTCTCTCTTTCGCTTTCTCTGTCTTCCTATTCGAGATCTACACTGAGTGCAACTATATTTATACATTTTTATGTACAATTTTTTGTTTGTTTCGTTTTTGTGTTTCATCTTCGTAGTGTGGGCGCTCTGTATGCGTATCACGTGGGGGGCGCTTAATGAATTCAATTCCATCAAATCAAATCAAATCTAATGTAATCCTTTTTACACTTCACTGCACCCACCCTTCCCCACCCCTCCCCACCCTTCCAACAAACCGCACAGCTACGCCCATGCCGCAGTGTTTAGTTGACAGCTTTGCTGTTCATTAGAGCAGCTCTTTGCAGCATTTGCAGCTGATGTTGTTGTCGTGCCTGTTGTTGTTGTTATTCCTGTTGCTGTTGTTTTTGTTGTTGTTGGGGTGTTGCTGCTGCCGCGTTTTGTGGTGCGTTTCGTGTCTGTGGCATGCAGCAGTCAATGTCAAAGTCATTTGCAAAACTTGTGCCAGTGCAACTGTTGCTGCTGTCGCTAGCTTAAGGCCAGAATACTCTATCTCTCTCTCTATCTCCCTTCCACACACTCTCCCTTTCTCTCTCTCTTTCTTTATATCTGTTTCTTTCTCGCTCTTGCAACTTGCCACAGCTTGTGGCAGCAACGCCTCATTGTTACATACCGCGTTGCCAGCGGATGCAACGTTTGCTAAAAATATCAGACTTTTGGGGTGGCCAACATAACCAATGCCTCCTTCCCCGCCTCCCATCACCCTGCTACTTCTGCTCATACAGATCTCGCATCTTTACCCCACCCCCCGCCCGTCATCCGCAGTTGCCTGGGCCGGACAGCTGTATTTCATTGAGAAGGGCGGCAGTTCGCATTTGGCACGCTTCATCCATGGCAACAGTAGCAACACCAGCAACAATAGCAACAGCAACAACATCATCATCATCAGCAACAACATGCAACATGCAACAATAATGCCAATAACAACAACAGCAAATGACTTGTGCCACATTCAAGGGCGTGCGGCCCATTTCGTGCCACAAAAGCCAAGACGCCGCCTAACTATAGCAAATGCATCCAATCCAAGGCGCTGCACTATTTTTGAACGTCCGGCCTTAGGTCGTTGCATATGGATGACTAGAACGCGAATACCCTATAAATGCATGCAAAAAGGCATTGTTGTATTTACGCAGTTTTTATATTTTGAACTGGAAATTCTGGAAATAATCTAGAGAAAATCACAAGTCACTTAAAGTCGCTTCTATATTGAACTATTCTATATTTACAGGGTATTTGGGTGCTTGGCATTGCTGCCTTAGTGACGCTGTCTGTTTATTATGCCCTGGAAAAACATCAGCGTCGCTTTTTATGTGTGTTTACTGTGAAATTTATTTTTAATTTAAACGACGCGCGATGCCTGCAACCGGAGTGACTCTAAAAAAAAGAGAGAGAAGCAACGAAACGAAGGGAAAACATTTAAACAGGATGCAGCACTAACAGTAGCAGCTACCCCAACCGCCAACCCCAATCCCAACCCCAACCCCAGCCCGAAACCCTCAACTCACCATCAAGCAATCCCCACATCCCGCAACCCGCAACCCGCAACCGTCAAGCCTCAAGCGCATTTCCATTTCCAATCCCATTTCCACACTCATTCCAGCCAAATGCAGCCCCAAGTTGAGCCAAGTCATGCAGTCGAGCTGAAATTGCTTAAAAATTGCCAGACAGTGCAAATATGCTTCAAGCGGACATGGGGACAGTGGGGACAGTGGGGGATGAGGATACAAAATGGCCCGGGGCGGTGCCACTGAATTCTATAAAGCTATGGCTATACCTATGGCTGCAGTTGTAGCTGGAGTTGCTGCTGCTGGAGACACAGGCCGTTGCTAGGCCAAACTGGAATGAGTGAGTGCGAGCGAGAAAATGAGAGACAGAGAGAGTGATAGAGCGAGCGAATTGACAGCGCCAGCAACAAATAGTTTGCCCCAAAAATAAAATACACAATGAAAAAAAGAGCCCAAAAAAAAGAATCAAAATAAAAATAAAATATAGTAAGAATTGCACAAAGATCAACTTGCTGGCAGCCTACAAGCAACACCCTAGCCCCATCCCTGCGCCCTGCTGCCTGCTGTCTGATCCCTGATGCCGCATGCCGCATGCTGCATGCCCCTGCTGACACCGTCTGCCACAGACAGAGTACGGTACATCAGGGGGCCAAGCTGTCAGTCTGGGCGCATTAAAATGCAAAAGCATTTCATTTGCCGCCTCGCAGACGAAATTCAAAATCAGCAAATTACGTGCCATCGGAATGGCGGCCCTGTAACTAACACTTGCAACAGCAGCACCAACAACACCAACAACAGCAGCAACACCAACAGCAACAGCAACAACTCTGACAGGGGCTGCTTACCAACAACACAGCTACAGCAGCAACACCAACACCAACAACAGCAACACCAACAGCAACAGCACCAACACCAACAGCAACAGCAAGAACACCAACAGTAACAACACCATCAGCAGCAACACCAACAGCAACAACATAGCAACACCAACAGCAACAACATCAGGGTGCAGAGCTCTCTTTCATTGCCATTGGCATTGGGCTCTAGCCCCTGCTATACCTCTAGCTTGATGTCCCATGTTCTTTGTCCCTCTTGCATCAGTGCTTCATGACCTCATGCCCGTTTTAGCCACGTTTTGTGCTCAGAATTGTTGTTGTCGGCGCTGGGAGCCGCTTAAGACGACATGTAATTATCGTTTGGTAAAAACAAAAATAGCAAAAAAAGGGAAAAGGGAAAACAAATACAACAAACATTGCGAATGTCGCCAAATGTTGCGCCAGTTGTGATAACAACTAGTCACGGTCAGGCACAGTGACAACAACAGCGAAACAGTTACTGTTCCTTCGATCAGTCACCCAATTTGGTCGTGAACTAATCGCTCTATATCTATCAAGATAATAATAATAATAATAATAATAATAATAATAATAATAATAATAATAATAAAAATAATAATAATAATAACAATATTAATAGTTGTAATGATAATAACAAAATATATAAATATATATAATAGATTATATCAAAATTATAAATTAATATATATATATATATGCAGAATATCTAAGTCCCAATTCTATTCGAACCCTGTATTGAATTAAGCATTCTAAAAATAATATTTTAACAAACAGATCTATGAAAATAAATGTTTTTCTTTTTAATCTATGCTTTCTTTCGGTCTTTCAACCAAGTATAACCCATGGTTATACTAACCAAATATTCAAGTTGAGGAACAGATTATTTGAAGCTATAATTGCAGTTATGATCTGCGGTTAAGGACATCGATATATTAGTTATATATAAACAAATTGGGCTAACAATCGTTAGTATAACGAACAGATAAATCGGTTAACTATACGAACAGTTGAATTGATAATATCCATTATTGCATTAGCTGTCACTACTCAAAATAATTTCAATTATGTGCCCAATTAAGCATATTGAATAGAACTCAAATAGTTCAACTGCTGCTGTTCACATCACAGTGACTATGCTAGTCACAGGCCCAAGCATAGCTCGGTGCCTCTCCAAGGTCCCAGACCGTGCGATGGCTTAGTGAAACGGTCAATTTCTGCCAGGCATTGGCCGTGTTCAGGCCCAGACCCAATGTCAATCGTCAGTTAATGAAGTCGGTGCCACTGTTAGTGCTTCCCCCTAATCGAGAAACGAGAGCGCAGTGCGGAACGAGTTCCGTGTGGGTTGTGTGTTAGGTGTAGGGTGGTATCTGGTCGATTGGGGCTCAAGACAGGGGTTTTAGTTGAAGGAGTCTAGTGAGTCTAGAGACGATGGGTGGGGCAAGGGCAGCTTGGCATTGGCTTCGCATACGTGTTGGTATTTTGCACCCACTGAAGTTTATTTAAAATTTTGCGCCCGCCTTTCAGCCTTGCAGTCTTTTTTACAGCTCCTTCGTGTGTCTGTCTGGGTGTCTGCCTGTTCGTCCATCCGATTACTTTCGCTGTCTAAATAATTTCGCAAAACGGTTTCGGGTTATTTGAGCTGCGCTTTGGGGCCGCCTCAAGGTGAATGGCAAGTGAACAAACGAACGGTAATTACTTAAAAAGCTGTCTCTGCCGACGTCGCTGGCGAAGGCGGAGTCGTAGTCGGAGTTGGAGTCAGAGTCGGAGTTAGAGTCGGAGTCGGAGTTGGAGTCGTGTGTCGAACGGTAACTATGACTCCTTGTGCGTGTAACTCCGGTTTATAGCACGTTTGGGAGTTTGGAGTTTTTAGCTAGCGTTGGGCGCGTTGCACAGTGGCACAAAAGCTGTTTGACACAAACATAAAGTAATTGGTGAAATAATTTATAGCTTAAATTAATGGAAATTATTTAGAAAACAACAAAACTATTTAGTTTCTTCATAATTTTAAAATGTTGTTCATATTTAAAGATGAATCATCTGTTCTTCTTTAAATAATGCTGAACTACTTTAAGAAGAGATTAATTTTAAAATACCGTTAAATTGTTATATTCGGGTTGCAAGGCCTTTAATGTTTTCAATTAATTTCAGGTGTGAAAATGCAATAAAAGATTTGTATTTGATTACTGTACCACGGTGCGTGCCATTGGATCTGTGCACTTGCGCGGCTGCCGCCCATTTGAAAAAGTGAAATGTAAGTAATTAAAATTGCCGGCATTACGTTCCCGCTAACCCGCAAAAACCCGTCACCCACAGACCATAACAACCCGTATTCAATGGCCCTGTAGCTTGTCGCTTGTAGCTTGGTATCTCGTAATTCGAAACTTGAAATTGGTAACTCTAAACTACATATGCCAGACAACTGTGGGCGATAGTAAGTAGTTTGTCTGTAGTATGAGAGCGGGAGTATGGAAGAAAGATAGAGAG
Source organism: Sphaerogastrella javana (assembly GCA_037040025.1). Classification (NCBI taxonomy): domain Eukaryota; kingdom Metazoa; phylum Arthropoda; class Insecta; order Diptera; family Drosophilidae; genus Sphaerogastrella; species Sphaerogastrella javana. Next base: position 40,134 of record JBANCZ010000190.1, on the reverse strand, counting down.
AGAGAGATGGAGAGTGAGATCTGTATACTGGCTGATTGGTAATCCATATTGATTAGGCCCCAATCAGCTGAGATGTTTTCATAAACGCATTTCCCTTAACCCCAGAGTTGCTACTGTCAGTGTCACAGCCCAGAGTCAACCATTTTTTGTTGGGTTCGCACGGCTGTAGCCATAGAATCTGATGATGTACATGCACCCAGCATATAGCCCATACCAATTTGTACCATCTTAGAGCAAACTCATCCGATGTAGGTATAGCTATAGCTGTAGCTGCTGTTGTCAGTGCAGAGCAGAGCCGTCGCATCCCATTGAGGCATTCATTTCGATTGGGGGCCCCATTGTTTACTGGAAATTTTCTCGCCTGGCTCTGCTCTGTCGTCTATATTACGTGTATTATTTTTGGCTGTTTGTTTTTACTTTTTTTTTCTGTGAGGCAACAAACGGGCTGCAGAAGAGGCTGCAAAAATGCCGAAAAGGCACGTAGCTCATTGCCGGAGAGGCAAACGGAGCCGTTCACCATGGCACTTTACCACGTTGCCCTGGCACTTTGCTTTCATTTCATTTCGTTTCGTTTCGTTTCGATTTTCCATTTCTTTATGAAAATTGCTGATAATCACACGGAGCAGCAGCAGCAGCACCAGAAACAGCAACAGCAGCAGCAGGCCCTGTCATGCCAAGTGCGAAGCACTTGCCGCAGATCACTCGATATATACTTATTTTTTAAGGGGAGATGGCATTGGAATGGGAATTGGAATCTGAATGAAGTTGAAGATGAAGCTCAAGCTGTTGCTATTGCTATTGCTGTTGCTGTTGCTGATGCTGATGCTGATGCTGTTTCTGATGCTAAGTGTGGGCAACAACATTTTCTCTCTTTTCATTATATTTCATTTCGGTGTGGGGGTCGGCTAAGTGGATTGGAGCAGCGAATGAAAGTGATTTGAAAGTGGCAATGGATGTCAGGGAGCGTCAAGTTAACAAACTGCAGCCAAATCCAAATGAATCATTTGAATGCACAGCTCTAATTATAAATTACACAGAACCCTATGGATGTTATGTGAATAATTAGATGAACTATTTGTCTTATGACAAATCAATTGAAATCATTTGCCATTTAGAAGTTCAATTGATTAAACAGATTCAGTTTATGATTTATAAATTATATAGAACCCTTGGAATGTTATACGGATAATCCGATGAATTATTTGAGTAATTTCAAATCAATTGCAGACATTTAGAAGGTCAATTTCAAATCACATCATTATATCGATTCGAATTATATGAACGCTTTTACGTCTGTCAAGTGCGACTCAGTTGTAAGTGAATTGCACATGTCTATGTCTTAAAAGTTATACACACTTGGAAGTGCCTCATTTTGTTGACTTTGGCAAGAGACGAAGACGTTTGAATGCGCTTCTTAATATCAAAGTAGCGCTAAATGAGCACAGTACAAACAATTTCCGAGTTGTTCGAGTTGTCTTAAACAAATGCATTTATTTTGATGATGCCCCCAAAAATAAATCCTGACTGCATCAAAAGCATGTTAAATAAATGAAATTGTCATACTCTACCAAATGCGTTTGATGGCGTCATGCAGAGTTGTGGGGAGACGGGGGCTGTCTTCTCAACTTGAGTTGACAACGATGACTTCGACTATGTCTTCACTTGGTACTAATGACGATGCTGCTGCAGAAGACGATGATGATGATGACGATAATGACGATGATGAAGACGATGGGTATGATTATGTTGATGATGCTGTTGCTGCTGCTGCTGCTGCTGCTATCTGACAATGACAACGTTGACGTTGTTGCTGCTGTTGATGATGGCTTTGAATGAGTCAACTGAAGATGTTGCTAGGGTGCCTTGTTGCTTTATAGAGGCGAAGGCAAGGCTATATTGAGACTACATCGAGCTGAAAAATCAGTTGAATCCCACTACCAATCAACCCCCAGCCAGCCAAGCAGCTATCCAGTTGAACTTCAGCTGCTTCGATGTACTCGGAGTAGTGAAACTGGCTGCCTGCGTTTTATCATTGTAATTATTACAAGCTGGCAGCATTATCATTATGACTATGACGACTCACTGATAAAAATAATGTACGAGTCTGTTCTGTTCCCTCAGTTCCCCTCACACTGGGGTCCCTGCGCAACCCTTTGAGGGGGGAATGTCTCAAACTTTGGCTTAATTTCAGCGTCTGTCACCGACTACAACTGCCTCGGCTGCTATCCCCAACTCCCTCTCTCTCAATCTATATATATATATATATATATATATATATATATTTTTATATATATATCTATGTCTGTCTGTGTTTTTAACTCTATCTTCATTCAGACATTATTTTCATTGAATTGCTTCTTGCTGGAAAATTTATTGTTATTATTAGAAGAGCGGGGTGTTGCACTCGGTGCTGAGGCACTCGGCAATCTTTAAGTTATTTTCTTTTGGCTTTTGCCTGTTTTTCCTCTTGTTTTACTCGAACTTCGAGACCGAGTTGGAGTTCGAGTTTTTGGGGTTGAGCACAACAAAAAACCAGAAAAAATTTATGTGAAAATTCATAATTGGATTATGGCATTTTCAGCTCTCGGCGGTCATTGGCGTCGCCTCGGTATCTGACTTAGCGGAGGTCTCTCTGAGTAGCTACAGCTCTCGCTATAGTTGTATCTCCAACTATATCTGGGGCTTTATCGCCACTCAAAATGACAATGAACTTGAAAAGCAAAAGTTTTTCGTCTAGTTGCAGCTAAGACTTTTCAGCTGCATTTCTTTTGTTTCTCCACTCTTGTTTTCCACTGCAATTTCATTGTGTTTTCAGCTCTCAAATCCAATGAATTGTGAGATAATAAAACTTGCTGTCAAGGACATACAAATATATATATATATTTGTATATATAAATATATATATAAATAAAATCTAAAATTCCCATTTATTCAATGATTTCATTAAACAAGCAAGCATATTTAAGAGAATTCTTTTCAAATCATCAAGCTAATAAAACTGTTGATGGCTCTATGATAAACTCTAACTTAAAATGCTAACGAGTTAAATGCTAGGCTCTTAGACATAGATATTTATAAACTGCATTTATGATTTAATTAAAAACTAAAATGTATTTAAATATTCAAGTATATAGTAGAGCACAAAATCCAATGCAAAAATTGTAGAAAATGCTGCAGCAAAATTGTATTCAATTTGAGTTTGACAACTCAATAAATTGCCAGCATTATACGCAAAAGGAAATCAATGAAAAATACTCGTTAAATTAAATGTTTTATGCATAAACGATCCTGAGTTAAAATAAAAATAATTACTTGATGAATTAGCAAATGATCTCTACATAATCTTTTGCGAATCATTCTCCCTCACCAGGCACATCAATGTCGACGATGTCTGCAGTTGCGAATGGAGTGGAAACAAAAAAATCTTGAAAAATCCGCAATCTTGTCGCATTGGATGCAGTATGAGTAAATCGTAGGGGATTCACTGGAATCGTTGAATGGTTCAGTTATATAGATGAAATATGCATGTATTTAAATGCGTTACAATAAATTTTTGATTTATTTGCAACGCCATTGACTGAATTTTAAATTATGACGATTTATTTCGGATTTTTATATACGCTACATACTATTGGCTATATCGTATATATACATACGATGAATATGCGTGAGTGTGTGTGTATGTATATAAGCAATAAGCAACAAATAGACACAAACAAATCGAAACATAAAAAACAAGAACAACATTAACAGCAACTACAATTTGGCATCTGCCATGCAAATTGAGTGGGATATTTTGAATCTGAATCTGAATCTGAATCAGAATCGAAATCGGAACACGAATAAGTTGAGTGGAGTGGAGTGATGCAAAGTGAAGTGGTTGGGCTCTTAGGGTCTCAGGGTTTGGTTTGGTGTTCGTATACACCTAGATATATAGCCAAACTCTGTGTTTTTTACGACGACAATTTTTGTTTTATGTTATTCACTCTTTTTTCGGCTATGGCTCTATGGGCTATACATATATGTACATATGTATATACATATATTTGTATGTGTATACGATATATATATATCTATTGTATATGTATTTTTTGATTGCCGTTTTGCAGTTATTTTAGATGTCCTATTGCTGTTGTCGAGGTTTTGTTTGGCTGCAAATTGGCAAATGATAAATTGGAAAACATTTTTCACAGCTTCGCCATCATCGTCAGAGTCAACGTCAGTCATTCCATCGCACTTTTGTTTTCATTTAATTTAATTCGTTGCAATTCAATTTATATATAGTTGTTGTTGTCCTTAACTAACTAAAAGATTCATAAAATAAAAACAATTTAATGAGCGCACCGTTCAAAATTCGCAACTCTACCTCACAATGCGGCATAACTTGACAAAACAAAACCCTCTTAATAACAATTTATTTTCCTCATTTCCCCGCTATTCCCAGTGCTTCAGTCTCTCAAATGAAATTGTTTAAGTTGCGGCTTGTTACTTAATTAAGTCATCTGATGTTGGTCTAAGCTCAGCTTTTACTTTGCCCTGGGAAATTGCGCTCCACGCGCCCTCTTTGTACATAAAGCTACAGAGACGAAACAAGTCTAAAAACCAACAAATTATCAAAAGCAAAACAAAAAATGATAATAAAAATAAAAAAAAAATAAAACAAAACAACAATATAAGTATAAGTATATAAGTAAAAGCCCAACTGTAATAGTGGAAGCTGTTAATTATCCCGTCTCTTTCGCATGGCTCAAAGTGTGGGGTCTCTGTCGTAGAAATTACCGTTCGCCTTCAGGTTCAAGTGTGAGCATTTGGTACTTATCTATTACTTGGAAGTCGTTCAAGAGATATTTCCGATTTGAATCCAATGAATTATCTACCTATGTTTAGTTCTATCTACGTATATCTATATTGACTTGTTTATCTAACATTTCACCCATCTGCCTTTGCCTTATTACAAATTCTGTCTAAATATAGGACCTCCCCATAGTGCCTGTGTACAGGGTAATCGTAAGCTGAGCTTGTATGTCACAAATCATCACCAAATGTTAGCCAGCTCAAGTGCTTTGACTCAAGTACATAGGTATGTATGTATATGTTTGCTTTCACTCACTACGAGGGGTTGAATACAGGGATCCAGGAGAGAGAAAGAGAAAGAAATGTGTCCAGAAATAGCTGCAAAGAGTCTAAAATTTCAAAAATCTTTTGCTGTTGAGTAATTCAAATGAAATGTCGCATGGGAAACGGACCACTCAGAGCATTAAAGACGATCTAATGAGCATCATTAGTATGTGGAAATCCAGAACTTCAACAGAGTGTGTGAGTATGATGCGAGTACGAGAACAGACAAGAGAGGGATGTCTCGGTATCAAGAACAAGCGCGATCTGTGGCTGAGCAGCTCAGATAAGATACGCGCATCCTAAACATCCTCTCTCTCACTTACTCTCTCTCTCTCTCTCTCTCTCTCTCTCTTGCTCTCTTTCTTTCTGTTTCTCTATCTCTGTGTATCTGTGGGTACAAACTACTAATGAAGTGGAAAAGGTTGTGCGTGTTCGTGCGAGCTAAAAAGGACCCAGTTGCCCCTGACTACTGCGTGTCTGTTTGGCTGTCTGCCTGCCTGACTGACTGACTATCCGACAGAAATACCATTTTTGTAATTTTACGATCTGTTCTCGTTGAGCGGAGCCAGCTGGCGAGATTCTCAGAGTCTGAGACCCAGAGTGAGCGACAGACAGAGCCAGGTCCCACACGCCAGGCCCCAAGACAGGCCCGTTGACTTTGATCGAAAGTGTTGCTCTTTGTGTATTATTTTTTTTTGGTTTTTTATTTTTGGGGGGGAGAATATGTCAATTTAAAAGTTCAATTTTGAATGATGATCAATGCCTGCGTTTTAATCTATGCGAGAATCTGAACATTTGGAGTTAGGTGTGGGCGGGTTTACTGAACTCCGACTGAGCATATCATGTCGCTCATGTCATCTGTTTCTCAACTCTGTCTTCTATTTCCCTCTTACTCTCACTGCGCCTCCCCATATTCTTTCTTTTCCTCTCTGTGTGTATCTCTGGTTTTATCTGCCTTTGAGTCACCGCTCTGCTATATTCTGTCATTTTTATGAGCGCCTATTTCTGTTCTGTTAACTTTATTGCTGGGTCTTTGGGTCACTTCCCAATACTGACAAATTCATTTGTACCATGTATTTGGCTTTGGCTACAACAATCTTGTCGTAATTAAATAAAATTTATAATAATTTCTAATGCACTTTGTGTTTGCCTTCACCTTTGTTTTTCTCCATGTTCACATTTCCCTCTCCCTCTTTCTCTCTCTCTCCCTCTTTCTCTCTCTCTATTTGTTGATCTCTTGGACTCTGTCTAACGTAGTGCCTGCTTTGGGTCTTTCCACGATTTTCATTATGTATTTTTTGTTGTTATTTGTCTCTTTTTTTTCATTTCACCTATAGATTTTGTTTCTCACAGAGTTGTCAGCGTCTCAGGGGGGCTATTAAATAGCATGTCCAGTGCCCCGTTTGTAGTAGTTCTTATATTATTATTATTATTATTGTTACAACACTCACACACGCACAAACACACACAGAGACACAGCTACTATTTATACATTTTGGAATTTTGTGTCATTTTTGTATTGCGTGCGTTAACAGAAACAACAGCAACAGAAAGCAATAAGCAGAAAGAAACAATAACAACATCTAAACGTACAATAAACACCTCAACCTCAGACTTGGACTCTTTGAGTCTGTCGCATTTGTTGTCTGTCTCAGTCTTTCGTCTCTTTGCCTCATTGGATCTATGCCTCTCACTCTTCTTCTCTCTACCTCTCTCTCCTTAATATACTCTTTGACTCTTTGGCACTGTGGCAGCTTCCGCCTCAGTTAAAAATAATGACAATTGAAACTTGGACATTCACGTATTCATGAAAGGAAATCCACAGATTACATGCACTCATTATGGGAACTATTATGTATGTATGTATCTATGCCTCTGTCTTTTCATATATCTAAGTATTTATACATCCATGTATCTAAGTATCTATCTATGTATCTAAGTATCTAGGTGTGTATAAACGTAGGAAACGAGTTGTGCTTGCTCTCAGTTGTAAATCACTAAAGTCATTTTATAAACAATGCATAATTGTATACCATATATATACATATGGTATACTATTCTTAGATAGATATTCCATAAAAATAGAATCTGTGAATGTTTTTATTAAGTAACTCAAAAAAGGTTTACATACTTAAAGGAAAATTTTTTCCCATAACATAATTTCTGTTTCTGCTTTAAAAACTCTATAAAAATGAGAACTTTGACGTATGGCAGGCTGATGCATATTTAATGAATAGTAAATATTACGTAATACATATATCCAAAATAATTCTTATAATTTTTCCATTAATTCAAATTTAAAAGTATTAAATTTAACACATATTAAATGATATCTCTACTAAAAGTTCTATTTTATTTTCAATCAATAACAAGAACTAGAAAGTTATAACTATTTATTGAAATATTTAAACTCTATTCTAATTTCATGTTAATTAGGCGTAGTACCTGGTTGCGTATACCTTTTCTTTGGCTCGTATTATTTTGTATTTCTCTTAGTTCCGCTCTTTTCATATTTTCTTCTTTGAATTTTTTGCACCTTGGGCCGACAGATAAATCGCTAGTCAAATCGCTGGGGCTGCACAATGGGGTTTCGCAGTCAATTGGCAACCTTGTGCCGCTTGAGAATGGTGGCATGGGGCGTGTGTGGCATGTCGAATCGGGTTGCGCGGGGGGGGTGATAGGTTCATGTGATTGAGTGCTTCAATGTGGCAACAGAAATTTGTGCATAATTTGTAGGACAGAAAAAGTAGCCCAGAGTCAGCGATTTAAATGCAGTAAAGTGATAATAACCTTGCCCAGAATCGAGAGTCGTCTGTCGAGAGAGTTTGAGAGAGTTAAGAAAATTGCGAGAGTCGCAAAAGATGTCAGTGGCATGTGGGAAAACTGTTGAAAGCTACAACATAGCTACACCATATCTTTTCCCTACTCTTTCCCTTTATCCCTTGCGTGCTTTCAACCGCCGTCTTTCAATTGTGGCTCTTCTTCTGGATGGCTGAGTCAGCTTTAGTCAGTGCTAATTGCAGGCGCGGATTTTGCCATCTCTCTCTCTCTCTCTCTCTCGCTCTCTCTCTCTCTCTCTCTCCATCTCTCTTTGTCTGTCTATCCCACTCGGTCTCGGGTGTCAATTAAATTCACTTAGTAGGTGCAAGCGTCGTCTGTGCCACATGTGCATCACATGCTCTCACACACACTGCAACAGCCGCACTCTCAGTCTGTACCCCAGACCCTGTAGCTTTAGTCGCTGCTGTTGTTATTTGTCAGCCTCTGAAGCTGCGGCTTCAAAGGTCAGCAAGGCGGCAGCAAGTGCAACAAGTGCAACCAGCGGCAACTGCAGCAGGAGACTAACATGTTGCGGCATGCCACAAATGCGCCTCAGCACACATTATGTCTTCTCCGGCTGCTGGGAAAAAATGCAGCCTTGCGACAATTTGTAATGTGTTTAATCGCTCTGATTAAGTTCGGCTTTATCTAGCCGCACAGTGGTCCAAATGCGTGCAATTTTACAGTGTTCGACACATATACAGTAAGTAACATATATATATGGGGCCCACTATGCAACCATTTAGTAACTGGTTCACAGCCCGGATAGCAGCTGCATGTTGCCGCTGAGAGTTGCAACGCTTGCAGCAGCACGCACCGCCGCCGCCGCCGCCGCCGCCGCCGCCACCTACCTACCACTCCCCCGCCTACCAGGCACTGCGTTAATGCGCTGATCTAGCTCTAGGTACCGTCTATGAAATGTGCTGCATTTCCGGTAGCTGCCGCTCGACAAACCGAGCTACACAAGGTTACGCATACCCACAGACACAATAAAGAACAGCATGTGTGTGAGAGAAAGGGGGATAGTGAGAGAGAGAGAGAGAGAGAGAGAGAGAGAGAGAGGGCGGGGGCAGAGGTACAACAACAAAGGCGCTCTATGCGTGTTTTATGCGTGTGCGTGTGCGGTTCATTCATCTCAAATGTAGTGAATGTGGAACTCAGTCGGAATAACAGTGAGCATCAGAACTAGAGTCTGAGACTGAGACTGGGACTGAAACTATGACTGAGTCTGTGAGTCGGAATCTGAGTTTGCGACTGAGTCGGTGTCGCTGTTGTGGACCGAGGTATACAGGGCTGAGAGACAGAGCTCTCAGTTGGACGTGTCTTTTGGCTTGCAATTGATTTCTTTGAATTTTTCGCTCGTTTGTTGTTTGTGCACATTTATTTATCTAGTTTTGTGTGAAGTCATTTTGTACCTGCCGCTCGCTCCCCCGTGGTTCGAAAAATATTTTTGTATCACTTGGCACCGACTTCGACTTCGACATCGACGTCGACTCCGACTATGACTTCGACCTCAACTCTATTTTCTGATTCTCTTACTGACTTCCTGTGAAGCAACGTTTGCTGCTGCTGGTGTTGTTGCTGTCGTCGTCGTCGTCGTTGTTGTTGTTGTTGTTGTTGTTGTTGTTGTTGGTGTTGATGTTGTTGGTGCCGCTGTCAGATCCTGTGAAAATTACACACACTAAAGTGTAATTAACAAACAGAAATGAGGCTGCCGTTCGGGGATTAGACGTGCCAGCATCTTTAGGATCCTCCAAATGTTTGGCATCTTTCTATCTATGTGTAGCTGCTGTCTCTGTGTATGTGGCATGTCACTGTCAGTGTTTCCCACACGGCCGGCAATCATAATTTGTTAGTTATATAATTTGTGTACGACTAGAGGCCCCGGCCATCCTTAAGGACCAGCGATATGGGCGTGGCATATGCGTGCGACCTTGGCACGGCAATTAACGCGTCATAGTTAAAGTTGTTAACGAGCCACAGCTGAGCCGGAGAGCACTCAATCTCCACTACCTCCACTACCTACCACTACCTGACGTGCCCAGTTGTGCAAGATTTCAAGTTAACCCTTGGTCTCATTATAACAAACAAGCGAACAATTATAATAATAAGAATAAGTATAAGAACAACAGAAGGTAGCAAATCAAAGCATTTCGAGCCGACTTCAAGCGACCGACCACCACTACACTACACCACACTACACATAGTAATTTTCCCAATGAACCAGCAAATTTGACTCAAGTCTCAATTCGTGTGTAAATTATTAAAAAACAATTTGTAAGTCATTTTTATTGGCAATTGTATGGTACAGTTTATGCACATAATATCGATAAATGTTTGTTTTTTTTTTAATGAATATAACATTGACTGCATGACCTGAAATACTTTGAGTTATTTGGTAACGCTTAAAGTTAAAGTAAATTTAAAATTTGGTAAAATAATTAATTAGATAATATTTACAGAGTTTTACAATGCAATCAATTGACCTATAAGTATTTTAATATTATAATTTCTTAGCGATATGTGCTTCAAGTTTCATTACTCTCGGATGTTAAACACCTTTTAAGTGACCTGAAGTTTTGTGTTTAAATCATTTTAGTATTCCATTTGAAGGCACCTGGGAACAGTAAATTGAAAGTCAAAGAGACTTATATTTTTTGACATTCCACTCTTGAGTTCAGTCCACTTTTTTGGCTATTGGTTGCATTTTACTGTTCTGTATGTAATTTTTGGAATTCCCGTTTTTTTTTTGTAGTACTAACTGGAAAATCCATCAGAAACAAACATATTGAATTAAATTTGCAGCATGCAATCAATGTGAATCTGAACAATACTTCATCTGGGATTAAAAAGATTTATGTTCGAAAAAGCCAAATTCACGTTACGACTATTCCCATTCGTATTTCTATTCCTATGCCCATAATACGTATTCGTATTCATATTCAAATTTTTAGCTGGCAACTTGCAACTTCTGACCCTTTGCCGGTCTGCATAAATCCGACTAAATAGTCATGCGTTTGTGTTCAATATAGTTCGATGCTAAGGACCACTGCCAGACCCAAAACTAGCTCATAAATTCTAAATGTCGAGAACAAAGTCACCGGTTTGCACCGTGTTTGCACCGTACCGTGTCGTGTCGTATCGTGTCGTGTCCTGTCGTGTCGTGTTGGTTGTGTCATTGTCATTGTTATTGCTTAATATGTTGGCGATAAATTAAATTTCAGTGTTTTATTAGTTTGGTATGTGCCATATGCGTCGCTACATATTTCAGCGCATAATTAAGAGACAATTGACAATTATGCAGTATGCCAGGGCCCTTGCTCTTTTGCCATTTTGCAATTTATACGATTTTTAATTAATTTTCACTTTTCGAATTCCAATCAGAGTCACATAAACACTCACAAATGTACCGCACGGCAACGGTAAGTGGCTCTTGTTCTAGATTTTAATAAGTGTACATACTAATATGTTTATAGTTTTTTGATTCCAACGAAATATGCATATCGAATTCCTATAATTTTAGGTGTTTTTGCTCATAGAATGTAACTTCCATTTGGATTCGGTTTCGAAAGGTAAATTGAAGCCCATATCAATGGAATTCATATTGTAACCTAATCCTGTTTACAATCTGCTTATCCGCTATACAATTATGGTTTTCAATTTAATTTTAACATTCACCAAACAGTTGCCCTTTATGAATATATCATTTAGTTATGGTAACAGGGCCTCAAAACAGTTCCTAACATTTGAATTAAATTTTTGCATATTTCTTAATTTATTTTATCATCTAATCTTAGACGAAAATTTTATACACAAGCATATGACTTTTATTTATATATATCAGTTAATTGTAAATACACGGTATCAGTCAGTCTAGCATGCTCACTTATTTTTGTTGGCCGTCTAAATCTGTTGCAGTGGTCATTTTAGGGACAGATTCAATCAGTTTCGCATTACTTTGACGCCGATTCGGTTACCTGTCACCGTCACGTGCGCTACAATTAGCCGACCGTCGCATGGACAGAGTGGACAATTGGACAGCGATACTAAAGAAAAGATAGAGGGTATAGGTTGGAAGGGGAGAAGACAAGGAGTGAGGCAGACAACCATTTGCAATGCTTCAATGGGCAGCCCCTCAAGTGCAGGGTTCACGATAATTGTTGCTGTTGTTTTTTTCATTATGTATTTTTTCGCTTTGCATAACTTGTGCTTATCACACCAGACATACGCCTACACAAATACACACACACAGATACATTTTTCGATGTATGCGTTGAAGAAAAAATAAAGGTTCGAACGTGAATTGTGCAACAACTTTCGCTTTGCTGACTCAGCGACTGGAGGACAAGGGCGAACTTCACTTTGTCCCATATATATTCAGTTTGAAGCATTCGGAACTCGATGTTTGGTATTCAGAGTTCAGTATTTGGTAATCGGTAGTTGGTATTCTGTATTCAATATTTGATATACGGGGTGCATAGTCGGTTAGTCGCGTGTCCCGTGCCGCAGGTGCACTGATTACACGCGCCCGGCTGACTCATAAGCACCCTCAATATCTCTACCTTTCTCCCTATCTCTATCTTTCTCTCGCTATCGAGAGAGCTGCTTTTCTCACTCTTATGCACTGTAAAGCAGTGTAAGCATTCCAGCGTGTCTGTTCCTGTTCCACTCTGGTTGGTACTGGTACCAGTGCCGGTCGCGGTCCGGAGCATTTGTCAACGTCACGTCACGGCGTGGGCGGCTCTCAACTGCGTTTCTAAGGATTTCTTTTCTATTTTGTTTCCCCTCGTCTGCTGTCTGCTTCCTCCACCACTTACCCTTATCCCAGTCCGTGTTTGTTTCTCTGCTTGTTCTTGTTGTTCCTGCTGCCTGCCTGCTTTTTTCTGCATCATTCGCTTCCGGTGGCCGCCGACTACGTTGACATCGTTGTCGCAACGTGCAACGTGACTCACTTACGGCCAGGCCGACGCGTCGGCTTCACCAAATGGGGGAAACCCTTTTACGTTTTTCTTATTTTTTCCTTTTTTTTTTCCTTTTCGACTTGCGACTATTTTTAGTTGGGTGTGCTGGGAGGACAGGACGTTTGGTTGCGTTGGTTGGGTTGGTTAAGTGGGTTGGTGGGGTCGTTGCTTGCTGCTCTATAATGCCAAATGCTAATTGGCCACGCCCACACTGTGAAAAGGTAACCCACCCGACTCCTGCTTCATACTTTATCTATCCCTAACTCGCTCAGTTGCAGCAGTCTGGGCGACCGGGCACTCGAAAGTTCGAGCACATGTCACATGGACGGTTGCCCCTTGTTCCTTGCCCCATAACCCATCTCTCTTGCTCTGTATAGTCGATGCAAAAGACACCTAACAACATAAAAGAGTTTGAAGGTCTACAAAAAATGAATATACTAATCTGAACCGAAGAAAGGAATCACATTACGATTAAGATTAATCATTGAAATGTGCAATATAACACCTTCTATATAATATAATATTTTTTATATCACGATTATACAAATGTATACATATATACCGAAATATTATCTGTGTATTTCTACCATATATATTTATATATATATTTTTAAATTAATTGTAATAATTTTGTCAATTATTTTCAAATTGTGAAGAATTTTCGTGAGTCGATAAGGTCTCAGAATCCGGTTTAATTTCACATTTATTATGTTGTTATGTTGCCTTCTGAAAGGTCGTGAGATCGTAAAATCGTTTTATCTACCAGAAATTTTAATTTGAAATATCATAAAATATACAACATTGAATTTGAGAAGTTGCTAAAATTTCTTGATACTTATTTTTTTTTTTTTACATTTTATGTATACTATTTTTAAGGTTAATATTTATAGCAACTATTATTTAATGTTATGACTTTGTAATCAAATCTCTTGTAGCACAGTGCAGCCAACAAAGCCCAAAGAAAATAAAGGAAAAACAAGCTAACAGGATGCTAGACGGGAGGCTGCCAGGACTCTCTGCTCCAAGGATGTGGCTGTACTCGAAGAAAAAAAAAATGCAAAGCACGCTTGATTTAGCGTCATTAAAGAGGTCGCTCGCAGCGGGAGCTACGAATTGCGCTAGACAGGCTATGGGCTGTGGGCTGTGGACTGTGGGCTGTGGGCTATGTGGCCAGCCACGCCTACAGGATCTACGGAGAACAGACATGCATATAAAATTGTGTGTATACACCCATTTGCCTGGCGGTGGCATTTTAATTGGCAGCCAGGATGACGACAACAACAGCAGCAACAACAACAACGTTGACGATGGGAATGACGCGTCGTCAGCATTCTATTTGGACTAAAGACGGAAGCATATCCTTGTGGCATGGCACTCATAATAGGCGCATGCCGTTGCATGTCCTGGTGCCTGCCCCACGTCGCCCGACGCAATTCCTGTTGCATAGTACGGCCATAGTATTTACTGCTGCACTGCACTGCACTGAGTGAGTGAGTGAGTGAGTGAATGAATGAATGAATGAATGAATGAAATGTGAGTTCATTCATAAAATAAATCACCACACACACAGCTCCCGCTTGTGCAGAGATGCCGAGATAACTTCTCAATGAAATGGATTAGTCAGCACTGAGGGTGCAACACCAACACCAACACCAACTCCAACAGCAGCAACATCAGCAGCAGCAGCAGCAGCAGCAGCACAAAAGCCCAGCCAAACAGGAAGTTGTTGTTGGCATCAAGCGGAGCTCAGAACTGAGTAGTCAGGACTCCGCACTCAGAACTCAGAACTCAGAGCTCAGGACACGGCACTCATTAGCGTTGGTTGGCCAAGGTGCTAGACGAAGCTTGTCAAATGCGGGAGACGTTGGAGCTGTTGATGTTGCTGCTGTTGCTGCTGTTGCTGCTTTGTTTGTCTGCTTCATCTACGAAGCAGCAGCATCATCATCAACAACAACAACTACTACAACAACAACAGCTACAACAAATTCATTCTATTTGCCAGCATTTGTATGCGGAGAAGTGAAAGAATGAAGGGGGTAAAAAAATGTTGTACACTCTATTGACAGTTCACTGCACGACACTTGACTGTTTGAGTTGGCATTCAAAACAACACCAAACGTGCACACACATTCACAAACACTCATACACACACACACACACAGCAGCCGTGAGCAACACTTTTAAGCAAACAGAAATACAAACACAAACACAAACACAAACACAAACGCAAACAAATGCAGTCCCAGCGGACAGCGCACTTTCTTCAGTTGCAGCAAGAACCGAGGCGCTGGCATGTTGCATGTTGCAAGGGAAAGAGAGGCAGAGAGAGAAAGAGAGAGTGAGAGAGAGAGAGAGTGAAAAGGAGACAGTGTCTGTGTTGCAGTTGTTGCCGGCGACACGTTGCTTGCAACAATGCAAGTTAATTAAAGCGCAATTAAACACAGACCATGCCAGGCAAATGAGCTCAGCTGTAAACACATGCTTACACTGAGCAAAAAAAGTATAACAACAGCGACAATCATACATATCAATTAAACATTAACAAATTATCTGAAAATACATTAAATACACTTACATTAGTGTAAATACTGACTAATCTCGATATTTTTCGATGTCGTTTTGACCTCCCTGGTTTCCTTTTTTTTTGGGGCAGTGTAGCGCAGTGGACATTACATTAAGGGCTTTACAGTGGGTGTCAAAGGGATTAAGCAGCTGCAATTGCCGGGTATTCAATTCACATGCACCAGATGCAAATCTTAATGCAGCCGCAAAGTCACAGCATTTATAATAGCACCGCCGATACATATAGATATACCATATATGGTTGGACAACAACAAATTAATTATAAGTTAAGGGCTTGTTTGTGTTTCGAACGGTGATTCGAACGGTTCTATTCAATTCACAGTTCCAAGTACTGGAATTGTACGAAATCATGTAAATCACACACCGTTTGCTAATATTTATTCGGTATATACAATTTCCGATCTATTGTCTATCAAAGCTTATGATACATGATCATGTAATTTGATGTATCTAAGCATCTGTTAGTTTTAGACGTATGTTTCCAAAGGTTTCTATTGTATCTTTCACTAATTATTTAGGAGTTTCATCATTAGATCACTTTGGATATGTTTGGTTACATCTAACTGGGATGACTATGTGTAAATTTGAATAGCTCTAAAAGCGGGTCTAATTATTATCATCTGCTGAAATCTGCAATTCATTGAAAGTATCTAAATCACATGGATGTAAGTATGTGTAGTTCAACTTTTACCAGCTACGTATAAGAAAGTTTGGAAATGTATTAAATTGTTTTGCCTGGGGTTGCTCTCTCTCTCTCGTGTTGCACCTATGGATTAGACAAAATTTATTGAGAAATAGTTTATGGCGAGATATTAGCATATTACCAGTTGTATCTGGTAATCGTCTGACTGCAATTGCCTGGGCATCTGGAGTCAAACATTAGCAGCAATTTATCAACTGGACTGCAGTTCCACAGTTCTTACAGTTGTACTTCTGCTACAGTTCGAATTGTAGTCGTAGTTAGAGTTGGACTGTTTGGCGTGCCGCAGATTGTTGGCCACGTTTTCAGCTGGCAGCCAAAGACAAGTTCAAGCTGCTGACCACAGCATTTGACCAGCACAGCAAAAGGCGGCTCAACTCCGAGGCGTATAGCAATGAATAAAGGAGTGGAGTGAATCGGGGAGTGCGGTGGGAGGGGGGGGGGAGTTGGCCAAGTTCTGCATAGTCCGTGGATAGTTTCGTGCGAAACTTTTCAGCTGCTTGTAATTATTTATAGCACCTCGAAGAGGAAGCTCTTAGCCACATTTCTAGAATCTTCCTGACGCCTTCGCACTGTGTAATTGTTACGAGCTGCTTTGATTTCCTTGGCCGAACAACAACAATAAAATGAAACAAAAACGAAAACACAACCAAAAAAGAACACGCAAAATAAAAAATAGAAGTTGAAAGATGAAAAGATATTGCATGTAAATGTGGCAGAGAGCAATGTTGTGCATTCTGCGGCAGAGGAGGTTAAATGCTCAAGCTGGTCAGCCAAAAAACAAAGGCTTCAACTTTTTAGCAAAAACTTTGCCAAACAATGTGAAACAACAACTATAACAACAACAACAACAACAACGACAACAAACAGTGCAAACAATACAAATAACAACAGTAGCAAAAATAACAACGAAAATCAAAATAATACCAAGAAAAATAAACGCAAGCGGAAATAAATTCTAATCTTTTACAAAGAAGCTTCCCAAAAAGTTTAAGTTCTAACTTTGGAAGAAACGGGAATATGTGGCAAACCCTGCCGAGGAACATCGGTTGGGAAAGGGAAAGGGGGGGGGAGGGGTGGTGGTGTTGGTAGCTGGCAGGTGCATGCGTCATCGTTGAAAGGTTAAAGTATGCGCCGCAAAACTTGTAAATAATTTCGGGTTTGGCTCCCAAAAAAGTTGTATGGCAACCTGCGCAAATATCAAACGAGCATCGAGATGATGTGGAAAAACTGCAACAACAAAGCGCAGCTTTTCGGTAGAGTTGTTGTTGCTGTTGCTGTTGCCGTTGTTTGGTTGTGGTTGATTGTTGTTGTTGTTGTTGTTGTTGTTTGTTGGGAGTGTAAGCAATGAGCCAAGTCATATGCCACGCCTCCACCCGCTTTTTTGCCACTGGGGCAATTAGTGGCTGCGACTGCTGTCTGCACTGTGCATCTGTATGACTTTGGCTATACAAATGTATCTATGTATCTGTAGGGTGTATCTGTATGTGTGTGTGCCTTGACAGGAGGTGCACAAAAATTAGTGGGGCAGTGCCGTAAACAAAACCAAGCTGAAATCTTAGTCAATGCAGCAGCTTCAGCCTCAGTCTCAGTCTCAGTCCCTGCTTTAGCCTCAGCATCAGCTTCGGTTGCAATGTTAGCGACAGCGTCAGTGCCCCTAAAACCGCAGCGGTGCAAATTGAGGTTGGGTCTGGTTTGGGTCTGTTTTTATTTTTGGGTGCAAGTGGACGCAATGCTGCAGTTTCAAGGCAGTAAACCAGTTTCGGCACCAACAGCCGACAAACTTTCAATTTCGAAACGTTGCACACAGCCACCGTACGAAAAGGTTAAATGTGACTCTAACAGGAGTATAGACCAAAACAGACCAAAACCGACAGAAAAGACTTGTAGCTAGAGCCACAAACGGCGCTCATATACCATAGACAATGGGGCAAGGCGGTTTGTGGAAGCTACAAGAAGCATTGTACCATTGCAGGGTGTGCAGGTCGGGGCAGGTCGGATTGGCCAGGCCTGACAAGTCGCTGATAAGCGAACGTGTGCGAAATATCGGTAGAGGATTGTCTCTCTCTTTGTGTCAGTCTCTGCATATACATTTTCTTTCTTCTTCTTCCTCTTCATGGGTTTTGGTTTCAATCACTGTTTATGCCTTGGACCGCTGATAAAATGTTCATGCTGCGTTATTTTTTTTCAGTTTTCTGTTTTTTGGTTTATATATTCTCAGCTTTTTGCATAAGCATAACAAATGATGCAATCGCAAGGCAACAGACAGGCAGCTCACCGTCGATAGGACTGAGGTTTTGCTGCGCCCAGGTACAGTGAATATACCAACAAATACGACTGCTAATAGCTACTAACTATTTCGAACAATGGCCTAGCATGAAGTATTAACAGTTTTTTAAGATTTCGATTGAATTGAGAGCATAGATTAGCTACAGATATATGTAGATACTACGCGTGCGCAGCTGATAGGTGGAGTGCGACTGAGATGGGAGGCAGTGACTATTTGTAAAGGTCCCCCAATACAGTGAGGCGGCAACAAAAACAACGCTTGAAATTAGTCAACGTTCGAATTTGGCAAACACATCGTAAATCATTTGCAAACACTCGCACACACTCGCTCTGTGTATGAATGCAAATGTTTGTGATTTGTGCCTCGAACCTGAGACCCAAGAGTCAGCTTCAGCCACAGATACAGCCAAAACAAGAGGGCTAGAGAGTGGAGCAAGGGAAGCGTCAAAGCGTCATCATGATTTCGGTTTTTATTTTTTATTATTTTGTTGTTTTGTTGTTTTGTTGTTTTGCCTTTGTTGTTGTACTTTTGGTGTTACTGTGTTGCCTTCTTGTGATAATCAAAAAGAAGACACACACATATTTTATGGCCACGCCAAGCGATGATAATTTTCATCTGCTTCTACTTGGTGTTTGCTGTTGTTGTTGTTGCTGCTGTTGCTCTGGCTGTTACTGTTGCTGTGAAATATTTAAAGCTCATATTTAACACATATTTTATATGGCACTTTAAGATGACTTTAAGATATATTTTAGTGTACCATTTAAAGTAGCACAGCAATTTGTTACAGCACAGCTCACACGTCACATTGGTTAAGTTTTCTGTGTCTATCTTACTGTCTGTCTATCTCTCTGTCTGTCTGTCTATCTGTCTGTATGTCTGTTGGTCTGTCTATCTCTATGTCTGTCTATGCATCTTTCTGTCTATGTTTGTTTACGATATGTGGGAATCTTCTGGCACGCCAAGGTGTTGCTGAGACCCTTTTAATAGATACAAAACTTGTATCTTGTGCATGCTGTTTGAAACATTTTGCTACAGCTATTGCATCGCATTTGATAAATGCAATGCCATTGTCTTATAGTCACAGCCTTGAATAATATTTCGAATATATTCTGGTAAAAGTGCCAAATGAATGGCATTTAATCCGGGTAAGTAGCAAAAAGTTTTCTGCAATAAAACTTCAAGTTGAAAGACTTTTATGGCGCACATAAAATACACATTTAATTCAATCGCAGAGATACATTTCGTATCTTTAAGATATAGTTTACTTACTATGGCAGCAGTTGAACTAATTTATTATATATGCTATATGTATGCGTAGACTTTGACACTATTGATTTAGTTGACTTGCTGTGCGGCTTTAATTTCTGCATCTTTCAGATACTTTTGTATCTTTAAGAAGCTTATTGCACAAAAGCACATATTGCACATACACCATTGTAAAGCTTAAAAACTCTTGTTTTAAATATTTTTGAAATTCTATCAAGCTCTACATTTGCATTAAAGCTTACAAAATATGAGCTAACATTTTATTTCTTACACTTTGTGCTCTTTGAAAGTTCCTGAACATAGTATGATATGTTTGCTGAAATCTAAAGAGGAAAAGGAAGCATAATAAACATCACAAAGTAAAAATAAGACTTATAGAGTGAATTTCCTATGTTAAGAGTCTGTCTTAATATTCACATAAAATATCTTTTGTCCATACCTCGACGTGATAAGATTAAGATGTGCAATATGATGTTGAATAACATCTTTCAATCGAAATAAAACTATCTAAAATAAAACCCAGTGGCGTTTAGTGTATCTTACTGCCGGTTCGACCCAACTGTTCCACATTCGCCCTTATAATTTGTGCTTTTTTAATTACGTACATAGAACCTACCCTAAGTTTAACTTCTGTCTGTCTATCTATCTGTGTGTCTTTCCGATTTGCACAACTTCATGCCGAAAGAGAGTGCGACTTGAGCTCATTTCGTATACTGTATACTGTTTGGCTTGAAGTTGGGCCACACCTCCTCTGACCAGGGCAGACCGGGCAGGGAAGTTTGTAAGCGTGATGCCGCTACCTGGAAACAAAACGCGCTTAAGCTTGGCTATCTAACTTACTTTCAGAGCTGCAGCACCCGCAACTGCACCGTGCTCCGCGCACACGCTTAGGCCTTAGGAAGCAGCAACAGTAGTAGTAGCAGTTGTTGTTTCAGTTCTTTTTTATCTTAGTTGAGTGGCAGTTAAAGTTGCAGTTGCAGTTGCAGTTGTTGCTGTTGCTGTTGCTTGAAGCGGGGCAACGGAAGTGCACAATTAATCTGGAGCTTAATTAGAATGCAAGTGAAGTGCTCGGACGGATGACTTGGCCTGGCCTGCAACAAACTTTCGACGTGGCCAAAAAACTTACCTTTTGTGTCTTAGTTTTGGCTCCTTTCTGACTGTCGTCTCTGTGGAAAATGGTGCAAGTGGCGACAAGTGCACAGTGCACCGTTTGTTGCACATCATCAAACGTAAATTAAATAGTGCAACAGCACACAACAAAAACAATAATAATACAGCTGCAACAACAGCTACAAATTGCAACTGCAACAGCAACAGCAACAGCATCAACTGCAACTGAAACAACAGCAACTGCAACAACAGCAACTGCAACAGTAAGAGCAGCAACAGCAATAGTAAGAGTAGCAACAACAGCAACAACAACAACAACAGCAACACATCAACAGCAACAACAACAACAAGAATTGTCGACTCTGATGGCAAACCAAATATTGAGTTTTCATAAAGTGTTCAACCTGTCATACCCAGCAGACAGTTCATATGCTGTGTGTATACATTATGATGTTTGTGGAAGTGCATCGCTTGTACTTGCATTTACAGAGTATCGTCTAGTCGTATATATGTGTGTATGCACACTTGTTTACATCTGATCAACAGCTGCTGTTGCATTGCGTGTCTGGCAAATGAAGCTGCGAATGCAAATTGTGCGATTATGCGAACTACCAAAAAAAAAAAAAGAAAAAACACAATAACAACATGAGAAACAGTCAAACTAACAACAGCTATAGCAAAACAACAAACAAATAGACAAACAGACGAACAAACAAACGACAGAGCAAAGGAAAATAGTGAAATGAAAACAAAATTAAGATTCACATAGTTATTTCTATTACAGTTTGTATTTAGCTCGGTTTATTTTTCAGTTTATTTAGCTGTAAAAAGATGAACAACAAAGCAACTGATGCACTCCTATAAATTGCAAATACTGAGAGACTGACAGACAGAGGGACGGAGAGAAAAACAGAAAGAGATGGAGAGAGAGAGAGAGATGAAAGTGAAAGTTTAACTGAGCCAATGGGCAACGCGTACAAAAGACTCGACTGCATTGAGGCAGCTTAGCCAAAGTGCGTACTAAATAAAAGCAAACAATTTGAAAAGCTGAAGCTTTGGCTCAAGAGAACTTAAGGCTAACTTCAGCTTAAATCGGTTGCTTCATACAATTTTACTGCACTTGTTCTCAACTGTCTTAAATGCTATGAACGAACAGGCCAAATATGAATGCTATTATAGCCAAAGTCTGCCCACAGTTTAGTCTTACAGCTTGAACATGATTTCATGACTCTATACCAAGAATTTAATGGCAAATAAATTGAGCTAAAAAACTATTTAATTTGTATTGTTTTCAATTGATTAATGGGCCAGCATTTGTGCAACATATAATACAATGTTTTGCCATAACAAGTAGAATATTCCGACTGAGTCGATTTTCTTCCACTTAGCTCACATTCATTAAACAATTAATAGCTTCTATGTGGATCTGAATGCTGAACTCGTGTGCCACCTACTATATCTTGCTTTAGTGTTGTATTTTTTCTATATTTTTTTCTTTTTTTTTTTTTTGTTTTGGTTATTTTTAGCAGCTGCTGACCCATTTGCATTTCACTAGTAGCAGCCAAATGTGGCATGGGGCACATAAATCAAAGATACAACTCACTTTCATGATATTCACGCCTCCGAGTCAATAAATTAAAGACGCTGAAAATAGTAAATAAATAAATACAAATCGAAAATAAAATCATAATAATAAACCAAAAGAAGCGGAAAAAATGCTATTCGATTACAATGAATTAATTGATTTCCTTTATCAAAATTGCTTCAACATTATTTATGACAATTTTTAATTCGAAGAGGCAAAGCGTCTAAGCACTCAATGACAGACATTTGACCAAATACGGCAGCAAAATACAACAATTTCGATTTTTTTCTTGTGCTTTGGGGCGCCTACAACATAAACCAAAACAAAGACCCCAATGGCAATAATAGCAACAACAAAAACAACGTAAAAACAGAACTGCAATCAAATGTTTTTTGTGTATTTGTGTGTATATTTGTTTGGCATAGAAATCAGGTAGTAAATAAGCAGAACAACAACAGACAGCACCCAAACACAAATTAAATGCGCAAAAGAATATATAAAAATCATATAAAAAAAAAAACAGAGAAAAAATCCAACAAATCGAACAAATAAATGAAGAAAATATATACATACATGTATGTATATATTAATATGTATGTATATAGAAATATCGTCATTAAAACGACAGACGGCGACTTGATTAAAGCTGAAGCTGGCGACACAATAAAATGTGCTTATAATTTTGTATTCATATTAAGCATTTTCGAACAGCTCAACAACCGCAAATAGTGGACACCAGGTTTTCAAATAAAACAAAAAAATACAACAACAAAAACTTGGCCAACAGCAGTATGTACCAAAACACAAAAAACTATGGCAACAGATCCACACGAATTTCGAATACTCTGAAGTTTGAAGTTGAAACAATTCAAATGTCAACTTAGATCGACTTGAGTTGCAGTATCATTCGATTATCGATATATGGTAGAGACTTCATTGCAACTAGACTTTATCGAAATGTTAAAGAATTTTTGATCTGCAAAGTGACAAGAATATCTACTTCAGTTTTAACATCGATTGCACCTAAGGTTTATTGTTAATGTTATGGCATTCATTCTCGATTTCTGTAGAGTATTTATATCTGAATATATAGGAGAGAAACTCGTTTGGTATCGAAAATTTAGCCGTGCGTTTTTGCTTGTTTTATATGTTTTTGTTATTGTTATTAGCATTTTTCTCTGTCATTTGCTGTTGTTATTGTTGTTGTTCGTGTTGTTGTTGTTGTTCTTGTTCTTGTTGTTGGTATTGCAATAAAATAAAAACAAATCCAAAGTTATAGCCAAGAGTTGTGGGGCAGGTTTTTATCTGTGCGCCTGTTGAAGACGCAACGCCCACGCGACCAACATTTTTTCATGTCTCGCGCATAGGCACATACACACATACACATACACATACACATACACACACACACACACACATATACATACAAATACACTCATACACATGCACATACACATATACACACTGTTGTATACAGATTATATATGTTTTTCAGCTGGCGCATAGCGCATACGCCGCGTTCGCCATGGTCCATGGTCCACGGTCCATGGGCCATGGTATAGCGTATAGCACAGCATTTTGATTTCAGCTGCCTGATTCCAAATCGTAAAGACGCACAAAACCCGTTGCTTGACACAGACATACACACACACTCACACAGATGGAGTGAGACACAAGAAAAAATACAAAAATAAAATCAAAGTGTTACATGACAATTCGTGCAGGTGTCATTGAGACTTGCGAATGATTTGGCGCCAGTTTATGGCATTAAATGACAGTCAAACAGCACGCAGAACAACACCAACAACAACAATAACAACAATAACAATAACAAATAACAACAATAACAATAGCAACAATAGCAACAGCAGCCACTACATCAACTCGAGCAAATCATAAAATTTGTATCTTACTCAAAATTTGTGAGTTTTCGTCTGGTTTGCTTAAGCTTTGAATTTGCTCCACTCTATGATCTTATAAACATTAGATATATATTTGTTTATATATAATACTATACTATACTAGTTAAGCATTGCATTATATATATTATATATATATCTAGAGAGAGAGATAGAGATATATAGGATGAGAGAGATTTGCAGCTTCCTTGACTTGCCTATCAGCTTGTTTTAACTAAGCTTAACTGTTAGCCGAGCTGAGCTTTTGATGAATGTTTATTCAATTTGTTGTTTGTTTTGCCGCTATACGTTTGTTCTTTCAGGTCAAAACTTTGCCACATCATAAATTATGAACAGCAAGAGCAACAAAAAACACTGAAACTTGGCGCCTCAAACAAAAACTCGTAAATTTTCATAATTGCATCGCAGCGGAACGGTACACAAGTTAGAGTGTGATGAAGAGACTGAATAAAAGATATATATATATATATATATATATATATAAAGACAGTGCACATCCCTCGTATGTATATCGCTTTAAGGGTCAACATTGGATTAAACTAAACATATTTCCGGTCTTGCTTTTACTGCTGCTGTTGCTGTTGGTGTTGGTGTTGATGTTGCCATAGTGGCGCAACGTGTCGTATGAGCAATGTCTCAGTGCAAAACATACGCCGGATGTGTAATCATTTTATCATATTAACCGGGGTCGTGTGAGCTACCCAACTCCTGTTACCACTCCGCTGTTGCTGATGCCGCTACCGTTAGACAGAATCGGGCCAAAAACAAGGCAGCTTGGCCAGTTTAGCGAGCTTAGAGCTTGTTATCCAAGGAAGTTGAGGTAGCCAGGGAGTAGCTGGTTCACGTTTCGCTCGTTAAGTTCATCATCATCATCATCATCATCATCATTATTATCATCGTCGTCGTCAGCGTCAACGTTGGCGGCATCGCAAATTCAATTAAATTAAATACATGGCCACAACACTTGCTCACCACAGACTCTGCCAGGGGGGGGGGGGGTCTGCTCAAAGGGAGGGGATTGTGTTGCGAGGGGGGTTAACAACTATGTGAAAATTTTCGCAAAGCAGCGGACCCACTTGAGTTAGTTTTGCATTTAAATTTCCGCTGAATTGCCGCCGCCTGCTTGCCTGCTTATAAATCTTAATTAATTAAAGTACTTACAACAATAAAAAGAACACACACACACACTCGCACAAAATAATAACAACAAGAAGAATACAGACTAAAACTAAAATCAAAACTGAAGTAAATATTTTGGTATTTCCTATGCGAAGCTCAAACACTTTGAATTCATCGAAAAACAATAACATGAAATTCCATCGATGGCATGCAATAAATATTATTTTTTAATTACAAAACCCTAAAAAATGCATACTAAGGCCGAGTTAGGGAAAACTCTATTGCATTCAGAGTATATATTTATTTAAAATTCGAACAAAACTTGAAAAGAAATTCATTCAATTTGATCAACTATTACACAGCAAATGGGAAAAAAAGCTTTCTGTTGTTTGATGTGTTGCATGTTGGCCGTGAAAAACGCTTATGCTTGACAGTCTGTAGAGCTGCTGACCCGCAGTTCTGCAGCCACGCCCCCAGCCTTACACAGCACACCCCCTTTGTTGTCATCGTGTAGTCCACGGCGACATCTCGTCATCACAATCGCCATCTCCAGCTCCATCTACATCTACATCTCCATCTCTGTCTCTATCTTCACCTCCATCTTCATCTCTGTCTCCATCTTCATCTCCATCGCCATCTCCATGTACATCTACAACGTCATCTTCTTCAGCTTCATCTTCATCTCTGTCGTCGCTTTTTTTATTACTGCTACTGTTGTTGTCGGTCTCCAGCATCGGCTGATGATCAAACGACGTAAGAACAGTTACCAGAATTTCCCTGTCCCTATGCCTGGGTCTGGTGGGGCTTCAGCTTTCTGCTTATAATCGAAATGATTTTGCTTAATTCATCTTAATTAGAAGCGCTGGCAAAAAAAGCAGAGGAAAAAGTATATGACGCACAGTCGAACGCAACCGATAAATATTGACCTTGAGCTAAGTTTGATAATGGAAAAATTCACACAGACTTTTTCGAATAAAACCAACATGATTTGTCATTACAAAGCACATCTATATATATAGTTGAAATTCTTTTCTGCTTTATTTAATAGAATTGTTTTAAAATGCTTTAACCGTATAGACCTTGTGTGCACAGTTCAAGTACAGGGTGCTAAAAAGCAGCAGCAAATCCAAAAGCCAAGCCAAAGTTTGCTGACCGTAAGCGGAGGAGCAACTGTGCTAAAGAGTAAATACAAATAATAATAAATATACAAAAAAAGTAGAAGAAGATAATGGAGAAGTAGATGAGGAAGAAGAAGAAAAAATACCAGAAGCAGAACAGTAGAAGAATGATATAAAAATAATTTAAGAGCGTATCATTCGCCTGGCTATTTATTTTAATTTTAATTTGCGCTTTTGCCCGCCCCACAAAACGGCAGCAGCAAATGCCGTTAGTTCTGTTGCTCTTCATAAGTTTGTCTTGGCCAACTTTTTTTGCAAAAGATGAAAGATGAAAGCTGTTGATGGGCTGCCGGCAACGCTACAACTACATCTACAACTTTCAGCTATCGAGGTTCTGAAGCTCCAACTGGGGCTGCTCCTAGCTTCATCATCGGACGCAAAACCTTGAAGAGGTTGAGACGAACCAACTAAACGCGCTCGCACAAACCGGAAAATAACTGAAATTTCTTGCTTAATTTAGTGCTTAATACAATATGAAGTAACAGCAAATTAAACAAAAGCCATCTAATAAATGTGCTTGATTAAGGCCCAAATACGATTCAGTTACTTTGAGTAGCATCATCTGAGAGCAGTTGGTGTTTCGACACCAATCCTTCATGTCAAGTAATACAATTAATGTTAACACAATTAATGAAACAATAATATAAACTTTCGATATAAATAGGTTTAAGTAATATAATTAATGCTAACCCAACAAATGAAAGAGTAATATTAAGTTAATCTTTTGATATAAATATGTCTAGATGAACCCTATCTTTCTTTTATAAATAAATTTATACGCTTCTCAATAAATAAAGTTTTTGAAGTTAGAAACAATTTTCAATATATTTTTATTTATTATTAAATGAAGCAATTATTCAAAATGAAACTTCAAAAAGCTATCGATATAAATAGGTTAGGTAAATCTTTTGTTCATTCAGTTTCCTGATCCTATTTTTTCTTTAATAAATAACTTAAATATTAAATATGTGAAATTAAAAAAAAAAATTGCAAATTTTTTTTTTAACTCTTATTAAATACAAAGTGAAACAATTACAAAAAAATGAATTAAAAAAATCTTTCGATGTGAATAGGTTTAGGTAAATCTTGTTTCATTTTAGGTTCTTGTATATTCCGTAGAATATTTAAATTTATTTTAATGAAAAGTTTTGGAAATGGAAAACGAAATCTGAATATTTTATTTATATATTAATATTTAATGTAATATGAAGCAATTATTAAATTTAAAATTCTTTGGAATAACCGATGTATTTTTTGTTGTTCTTCTGATTCGACTCGAGCTATAATTTGCAGACGTTCCCCTTTTTTTCGCTATGTTTGCAACTTGCTGCAACTGATGAAGATGCAAATGATGATGATGTTGCTCTTGCTGTTGTGGTTGCTGATGTTGTCGTTGTTGCAGTTGTTGTTCTTGTGGTTGTCGCTCCTGTTGTTGTTGTGGTTTTTGTTGATGGGTTATGACGATGTTGAAGTTGCCATTGCCATTGCCATTGCCATTGACGTTGATGTTGATGTTGATGTTGACGTTGACGCAGACGTGAAGTTTGACGCTGTGCAACAAGTGTTGCACTTAATTTGCATGCAACATGCGACAGCGCACAGTTCGCGCGTTCAAACGCACACCGCAGGAACATCAGCCCCCCCTCACCGACCCTGCACCAGTGGACGCGAGCGTTGTATTATGCGCGGAGTCAGCCAGAGCAATCCCCCAGCGCAGATTTGCATACAATCAAAGTGAAACGAAATTGATTTGCCACTTTGCCGTTGCCGGTTTCAATTTAGCAAATGGCAGCGATTCGCTCGTCTCCTCCACCCCGTCCTCTTCCCGGTTACGTCCCCCGTCTCATCGCCCGTCTTGGCTGCTCAATTATTAATTTTTGTCGCGTGCCGGCAACGCCAACTCCAACGCCAACGCCAACGCCAATGCCAAGCGCAATGCTTCATAACGCAGCAGGACGAGAACGTGTTGGTATAGCAGGTGGTGGGGTAGTGGTGTCGGGTGGTTGGGATGTGGCAGTCTGGGCTGGGGGTAGTGGGCGTGCGGCTCTGGCGGAGGAGCTACTGCTGAACTTGAAAAATGATTGCGCATAATTGAAATCGAAATGAAGCGCAGCTTTTTTGTTAATGTCAGCCGTCAGTCGAGGCGCAAAACTCAACGCAGACAGACGAGCAGACGGATAGACGGATAGATGGACGCCCAGGTAAAGGTAATATTAACGGTTAAGGCAATAGCAACATCAGCTAACGGTAGCCCACCAGGCATAGCAGCAGGCATAGCCACGGTTAAGCGTATAACAATCCTGCCTCCGCCCACCTAGCGGCAACCTGAGCCGCATCTGCAGCAGCTGCTGCCACGCCAATTTGACTCGTTAGATGCCCTGTGGCATAGCAACTGCAGCGGGTATACCTGTGCTCAATTCAACGGTTCTATATTTTAATAAAACTTGGTAAAGATATAGCTAAAATGATTTTTGGTTAAACGACCTGAAATGATTTCCGACCTTTCTCATTTGGGTTTTATGCAATATCTTTGGCAGTCGACTGTTTACAGGGTATCTTTGGTTTCTTGCAAGGTGTTTGTCAGAGTTTTTATGATAAATGTGGGCGTTCAAGTTGCGACTTTTGGCAGCAACAGCAACAGCAACAGCACCACCTGTGCGTGTGGGCGTCTAACTAGGTGGCACTCGCACCGCTACCGTCGCTGTGGATTGGAGTGGAGTAGAGGGTATCGGGTGGTATGTTTTCATGTTAGCAACCTCTAGTTAAGTATGTCAACTTTGTTGCCCCACTCAATTTGTTAGATTTTTGTGCGAGACAGCGAACGGAGCCAAAAATAACGCGCACGCATTATTATCGATTGCCTCTAGGATGTCGACGTATGTATGTACAATAGATACAAATGTATCTATGTATCTTTTTGGTGGTGGGTCGCCGTCCAGATGGGCCATAATTATAATAAATATTTCAAAATATCGAAAGAAATGAAAATGCTATGCGACTGGACAAGCGTGAGAATTTTACGTTCGGTTTTTCTTGCACACTTCGCAATTATATAATTAATTATTTAACTCGTAGGAAAATTGTTGCCGGCATGCAACCGATAGACAGGCAATGACCAGAACCAGAACTAGAAGCACAACCAAAAGTGCTTTCCATTCCGGTCACAGTGCGGGTGCTTCTCCTACATGACACTCTGTGTCGTCTTGTGTGTGAGGATGCAGCTGCAGCTGGTCAGTTGGGAGTGTGAATGGGAGAGGGAAAAGTTGAGCAACTCGATTGATTTTAGTCATGAAAATAGCATTAGGATGTGTATTTAAAGCGTGACTAGTAGCTACTGCAATGAAATGCGGTATGCCATGGACTCGTATAGCTTAATTATAGCATATTTTAGAACTATTCGTTTAGTATAATAATCTTTATACATTCCATTCTCAGCAAAACTATGCGACTTCAAAATTATAAGAAATATTAAATTATACTGAGATCAAATACAATTTTTCTAAATATAAAACATTTAAATCGTTCAATTTATATTCATAATCTAGAGTTGATTTTTACAATATTAAACGCATTTGTTTATCGATTTTATTTTTTCATTGATGAAGGCTTCATTTAACATTTACATCAATTAGAAACTTTCTCTGTGTTAAAAATATTTAACAAATTCAATTTGTCATAAAATTCTGTTTAAATAACAACAATTTATAATTTTTTTATAAGTTCATATTAAAATAAATAAATATCATTTATTTATAAGCTTTTGCAATGACGAAGGATGCAAATAATACGCAGACCAATTAAATTATTTTGTTTTTATTTTTAACATATTTAAAAAGTTCGATTTGTCTGAATATTTATTTAAAAATAATAACAATCTTTAATTTTTAATAATTTACCATTTATTTATGGATGTAAGTTTTCGCGTTCGTCCATGCAGACTTTTATTTATTATATTTGTTTTCATATTCATTTATAAATAAAATTAATCTTCATTATTTATAAATTGTTCATTTATCTATTGATTAAAGTTCTTGCAATACCGAATTCATCTAATTATACTTAAATCAATTAGAATATTTCTATATATTTAACATATTCAAATAGTTCAATTTGTCTTCATATTCATTTACAGATAATTGCAATCTTTAGTATATTTATCTATAGATTAAAGATTTTGCAGTAGTTATTAAAGTCATTAGCATGTAGCCAGTGTAAAGTATAGAGCCCAGTGTTTATGTTGTGGGTTTGTTAGTCAGCGGGTGGGCGTGGTCATACCCACAATGGGTAATACATTTACAAAAGCCACTCGAATAACCGCATGAAATCACATAAATTAAAATAACTCTATTAACCTGAACAAATTTATATATTTTGACCAGAAGCATTCTTTTTTTTTTGCTTTGGTTTTTGTTGTTTTTTTTTTTTTTTTTGTTTATCACAGTGGGGCAAAACCAAAGGGGCATACACACATAAATACTCACATATTTATATATGTACATATATATATATATATTGCTGCCATATACAACTTGAACTGGCTGTGACAATAACGACAAAGCGAAAGAGAAACACAGACAGCGGTGGGGCTGGTAATAGGTGGAAAAAAACGACAGAGAGGTAGTAAATGAGGAAGCGGGGAGATGGGAAAGGAGCAGGAGCTGCTTTGTATTTTTCGGTAAAGCAAGCGAAAATTTATTATCCTTAACTCCCGCTGCTCGCCCTACTGCCTGCCAATTGTTCACTGTTCGTTGTTGTTCCGGTCGCCCGTTAACTATGCGCCATTTAAGCACCTGCTGTGCAGCCCCAAAGCTCTCACATCCGGTTTGGAGCACCCACTCCCCCGTATGACCTCCTCAATGTGCTGCCCACACTATACAAATCAGCTCATGCCATGCCATGCCATGCCATTCTATTCGCATATATCCATACATCATTGCGCCGCAAAATGTTTATGGGAACCCTGGACTCCATGGAGTAGTCAGGCACGACAGTTGGAGTTAGAGTTTGTTCCATGGCTGATGTTGTTGCGCCCACCTTGAACGAGCTTTTAATAGTTTTGCTAAACCAGCACCCCCACCCCCCCGCCACGCCCTTACCGGACCAATCTACTAACTACCCATCACCCACTAGCCAATACTCAATACCCACTACCCGCACTCGTAATGCTTTATTTATTTTTAATCATAGAACAAATACAAGACGCCATCCCGCAATATATGGCCGTCATTCGTTCGACGATATGTGCAAACAATTGGCGCATTAAAGCCGAGCGCCCAAAATAAATTGGAATAATTCAACGTCAATGCCAAAGAGTACTAGCATATTCAAACAATACAACATTTAATATAACATATACGTTTAGTAAATGTACAAGTTCTCTATAGAACTGATGCCAAATAATTATTAATTTGCATTGTTTTATATTTTATTTATCGTATATGCATTTAACAGACGTTTCTACTTTTAGTAGAATTTTAAAGTTGTACTTTAAGGCTATTAGAATATATTAAATTCAAAATTGAGCCGAAAAGTTGAACCTTTGTTTAATTTAATAACTAATACCATCACTATATACGAAAATCTATTAACACCGACATGTTTATTTTCGTTTTTGATCTGTTCAATATATATAGTAGAACCCTTGAGTTAGCACAGCTCTGCCCCCTACGCTACCATCTATAATATTATTTCTAATGTCTGTAAATTTTCAAGATCACTTTGAACCACTCTGCAAACTTACCGAGAAACCCTCGTGGAGCAGCTATATAGCTAAAAAACACAGGCAGCCAGTCTCTAATTTAGTAGCCGTTTTCTGGTAATATTAGACCAATGAGTTTAGAATTAAGCCGCGGGCTCTTCTGTCGTTTGTCCAACTGGTTGACGGCTTCACTTCATGATGATGGAATGATGGAATGACTAACTGGCTAGTTGATTGAGGGGCTCTACTGCTGCTGGTTTTGTTAGGTATTGGGCTTTATGTCTGGAGTGGGTTGTTGATTCATATTGGGCATTGGCACTGGGACCGGACTCAGAGACTGCGACTGAGACTGAAAATGAGAATAAGACTGACTCTGAGATTGGAGTTAGAGTTGGGGCATGCGAGTTGTACCAAAGGGCCGCAAGCGTTTGACTGTCGCTTAGATTGTCGTTGTCTTTGTTGTAGCCGTTGTTATACCTATGTCATGTAATCATTATGGCCACCGTTGTTGCTATTGTTGTTGTATTTAAATAGCCATTTGATAGCACTAACAACTGCGCAGGCAGCCAACAACTGTTCATCATCACCATAGTAATCATCAGGCATTCGACTGTGATTCCATCTCGAACGTCTACGACTTCGACTTTAACTGTGACTCGTTCATTATTTCAAGTCAATTAATCAATCATTTTCGTAAATGCTTAAAATGCTCTTTAACATTTATTTTTTGACCACATTGCGCTCCATTGAATCGAATGCGAAGGGAGGTAGCTAGTCAGCCAGATGGGGCTTATGCCCTGTAGCGAAAATTATATCAAGTTTTGCCGTTAAATGAAAATAAAGATGACCAGCAATAGCAACAACTGACAGGGTCGCATAGAAAAGCCCCAATGAAAACCTATTGAAATGAAATGATAAAATTCCAAGTATCAAATTGAACTTGAAATTAAATTTCGCACAAGTCATACCAAGTTGAACAACTTTAAATGTTTGTCACAATTTGTGGAGGCAAAGATTTGGATATATCAAATTCACATTATAAAAAGTCAATATTTGGAAATAAATATGCTATATATCGAATACTCAATGTGATAAAAGTGCAAATTGAGTGTGAAATTGCTGATATGCGATACGGAAAAAAAACGAAATTTAAATGGCATAGAAAAGTGATAGCCAAAAGCAAAGTACTTACAGTGAGACACAAAATAAGTGCCACAATTGCTTTTATGCGACGATTGAAACATTAACTATAACTCTGTCGAAACATTAGCTATGATGTCACAAATTCTAAGTTATAAAAGTAAATATTTATCAAGGCAAGTTATATAGTTAAATCTACAATAAATAGCAGAAGAAATGGTTCAAGTAGAAAACAAATTTCAACTTCTATTTCTATCATACTTATAGATTATATTCACTCTCCTCGTTGAATCATTCGGAACTTACTTAAATATATAGATGCTATAAAGAATTTTTATATGTGCCCCAGTTTAAAAAAAGGGAAGGAACTTTGAATGGTAGCGTTTTTGATTTGCTCACCACTTATTACCATGTAGATCTTTCTATAACTAACTGACAGCATTGCCAACTTTCTTGCAAATTAACTACCATCACAGTGAAAAAAAAATGCAGAGAGTAAAACTATGAGGCAAAAACCTCTAATCAGTCGACAGAAATTCTACTGCACCCTTCTTCTTTTATCACTCTCTCTCTCCCTAGATATATATAGCTATAGATACTCCCCCAAATTGGAGCATTTGCAGCCGTTGCCATTTTTAGCAGTAAATTCTCTTGTTGCTGTTGCTTGTGGCTGTGGCTGTTAGTTCCGTTTCCGTTTTTGGTGCCATCTTTAGTGCATGTTGCACCGCCCCCAACCGACTGACAGAGCAAGACGACGAATGCTGTAAGTTTGTGCTTTCTAATTAAGCGAGTGCGCAATCTTTTTTATTGTAGCCTGGCGTAATTTGTAATTTGTACCAACGCTGCATCCCCAGTAGTGCACCCTCTGTGCCCAGCTTACCCCCAGCAGCACCCAGCTCAAAGACAGCATATGGAAAACGTTAATGGCATTTTGAGGCAATTTCGGAAAGTTGGAAACAGTTGGAGGTGGAGATGGAGGCGATGGAGATGATGGAGGCGACGGCGTCAACAACTCTACAATGATTTCAAAATTTTGTTAATAGTTTCAGATTTGCGTTTACATCAAAATTGTTCAGACTTGGCTGGGACTACAAGACGTTGTTATATATGCACACATATACATATACTATATTTAATAGATATATGTAAACGTATGCGTGTGTATATTTGTATGTAGTTATGCCATATGACTATCAAAAGCAACAACAGACAGCAGCAATATTTAATCACAACTTCCTGTACGCAGTTATTTTGGCGTTTCTCTTTAGTCTTTCTTTTATCTTTCGGTTTGTTTTTTAATATTATATGGTTTCTTTTGGGCTGCGGCCAGCTGGGCGTGGGAAAAAGCTTAAGGCGCTTGCTTCTCTGGCTTGGGTGTGTACCACAGCGACATCTGACTCTGAGCTACGAGTATTAGATTAAGACAAAGACCAGCGACTAGAGAGAACCCAAAGAGCGCCAAAATTATTTAATAGGCCAAGGCTCGGTAGTCGCTGACAAATGCTGATTTTTATGTGTTGGCTTTTTGGTATTTCCGTCATTGTCTCATATTGTGTGTTTGTGTGTGTGTGCGAATAGGGCATAGAATCTGTATACTATATATCTTCAGGTGTTGTCCAAATTAAAATCTATTTAACTCTTTGACATTTGAACTGTTTTCATTTCAGCGTCCCAGTAATAAATGATTTTCGAGATGGTCATAAATTATGATTTAAATATTATCGCTCTTGTAGTTTGGTTTATCTTTTAATGAGAATTTGGTAACTTAAAATACAGTCACAAATCTATGTGTTATATATATTGTATTTAGTATACGTATCTGAAGCGTATCGAAGGGAATTTTAAGTATATTTGATTTACATATTCGCCTGGCGTTTGTAATCTGAGTGCTCCACATAAATCGCTGTCGTCTCGAAGAGAGTCGATAACTCTCAGCTGAAAACTGTTAATAGATCGTCTAAACTATCAATACCCTCTATGTGTATAAGCTCAAAACACGAACAGCTTATGGTATAGAGTTGCATGAGCTAATAATGGGCATCTGCTAGTCGATTATACCATAAAGAGTCGCTGCATTTGGCAATCTTAATGTGTTACAAATTGACAGCAAATTAATGCGAAATTGTCAAATTGACGACATGGCGACATGGTAAGTGAAGATCATCTCGTTCACTCTCTGGCTCTTGCTCCCACTCGCCATGTATCTATCAGATACAATTCGACTTGTTACTACATACAGCTACAGCTATAACAAAGGCAACAAAGCATCTCAAAAACAGCTTGAACTTGTTCTGCGCACGCGTTTAACACGCGCGCTAATTTTTTTGCGTTAATTATGCGACGAGCTGTATTATGTTAGAAGGAGGGGGGGGGGGGGGGAGTGGATAGTCAAACAGTCAAAGAGTATTGGTTATTGGAATCATATCAATATTCAAATTAGTTACCCGCGGCGCTAGCCTCACCGCTTTTGGCCGTGCGTTTTGTTTTGTTTTGATTGCTTGGGCCTTTTGTCTACCAAATTTATGGGCTTGAAAGTCTTTAGTTTTTGTAGACCGGCCAAAAACATTTGCCATAGTACAATAACTTATCTATATAGGTAAACTATTTATAAATTCCCAATGTTTAACAACATTGGAAATTCCGAAAACTATTTACTATGAAAAGATAGTTCTCAGATTTAAATTGCCAGACTTAAATATACTTAGTTAAATCGACAGATTATGAGACATTAATGATAACTATTAAGAACTTTGACAATTCAAAAACATGAGAATTTATTAGAGAAAGACAAATGATAATACTATAATAAGTATTATAAACAAAAGAATTAAATCTAATCTCTGTCTATTGAGTATGCCCCGTGTACAGACGCTAATAATCCCGAGGTATCTGCCTATATAGCCCAAATATTTCAACATTTCACATTATCAACAGGGGGGCAACATTTCATATCATATATTGTACAGTTTAGAAAGCTTCTGAATCAATTTGTAGTTGTATATAAAATATGTGTATATAAATGAAATATATATCTATCATTTGGACTATTTTGGATTTTGCGTTGAGAACTGCTAACTGAGAACAGGGAACCGAGAACAGGGAGCCGTGTTTGTGAATTTTTAGTGTATTGAATATTTTTATGACTTTATTATGAATTTTGCACAAAATGTGAATCTGTTGGCTATTATAAAGCTAAATGTGGCACTTAGCGGGGTTTTTTTCCCCCAGTATTTAATGTCACTCTTAGTATTAGCTTTTCAAGGCTCTTATCTGTATTGCCATTCACAGTTATATCCATTAAAGCTCAATATTTTGCACTCAGCTCAGTGGTAAATGCAAATGTGAAATATTTTCAAATTTCGTATTCATATTGCAATGGCATTGTGCACCATTTTTATTTACGACATTCGCACATACAGAGATACTAGTGACACACACACACACACACACACACACACACACACACACACACACAAAACACTATACTTAATCTGCGCTTAAGCTTAGGCCAGCGATTCAAATTGGTGCAGAGGGGCAGCTCAAATTGTGTGTATATGTCTATGAATATGTGTGTGTGAGTGTGTGTAAATGTGTGTATTAGTGTATGTGTGTGTTTGGGGGGTGTTTTGGCCACTTAGAGCTGGTTTCTTTGAGTGTAGTGTGACGGTGGGGTGTGCTGTTGAGGGTTTTTGAGCGGATTTTGTGCATATCGCCTGTCGGCTTTAAACGTCAACTCAACTCATCCAGTAGGGTTGCTACTGTATTTGCTGTAGTTCTTCTAGTTGTTGTTGTTGTTGTTGGAGATGTTAGATGTTATTGTTAGTCAAAACTGTTGGTTAATAAATTGTTGGCTAAGCGATGATTCTGTTTGTGCTGCTCCTGTGCCTGTACAACATTTTATTTATTTGTTTATTTGCATTGTACAATACAACAACGAATTGTTGTTGTTTTCTTTGCCAGTTTGTTGTCTAATGTTCATGAAATGCTTCCGTCTTTGATGAATCCAAAGTTGCCGTTGCTGTGGCTGTTGATGAGCGCCAGATGATGAAATACTTCAAAGCTGCTGACAAATTCAAACACAAAAGACTGAGTCTAACTATTCTCAATCTGCGTTAGATAAGATCCACAAATGCCGAATCGCCTATACACTTTAGAAAAATAAAAATAAATTCTTTCGAAATGAATGCAGTTGAAAGCAAAGTTTTAATTAATATTTGAATTACATGTAGGGCATTGTTTTAAGTACGACTGTGATAGGGCTCTAGGTCAGACTACACAACAATGTCAACATGACCGAATCTGCTTTGGCATCTCAAGACAAACAAATAAACAGACGTACAGGCACATGGAGAGACAAGAGCAAGAACCAATGCCAATGCCAAAAGGAAAGCGCAAATGGGGCCGTCTGTCTGCTTGTCTGACTGTCTGACTGGTTGGCAGGGGGTAGAGCAGCCAATGGAGCCAACGGACTGGCAATTGGGCATAAATTTCTGGCACAATTACAACGCAATCAACTTAATTACATTGAATAATTAGAGATGAAGCTCCTGCTCAGCGAGTGTCAAGAACCAACTAAGGCAGCTACAAGAGGGGAAGCTGAAAATATAAAGCACAAATGATGGAGGAGTTGGAGAATCCCTGGCGCCAGTCAAACTGTCCAGATGTCCAGCCGTACAGCTGTACAGCTGCCCAAGAGTACGGCAGCCCAGCTGTTGTCGATCTTGTCAGGATCTGATGTTAGCCCTGCTACGCATCGGACTGTGTATATGTATATGGGAGTCATTAATTCGAGTGGGCGTAGGGTGGGCGTGGCAGTGAAATAATAAAAATACATAGCAGCGAACAAAAGAGACTAACAAAGAGCCAGCACAGAGATCAATGGAAAGGCATTGGGCATGGGCACATGAATGAATTAGGCATCAAAAGAGCCTGTAATAGCTGAAGGAGAGACAGACAGGCTGAAACAGACGGGCAGACAGACAGACAGATAGTGAGTAGTGAGAGTGAGAGAAAATGTTAAAGAGTTCGAGTCTGGCAATTGAGTGAGTGTGTGGGTGCTTCAATTGAAATGAGGGGTAGGCAAATCTCATTGTTGTAGTGGCTGTTGCCGAATGAATAAGCATGCAAATTAAAAAGCAACGTCGCTCTCCATTGAGAGGCCCAATGCAATATAACAATGGAACCAGTACCCATAAACACAACTCATTTAACTAATAACAAACCGCCGAATTAATAGCAAGGGGCGCCTTCCTGTGCGAGATCATTGTGAATAGTTCCAATTGCGAATTGTTGATTAAAAGCCCACTCAAAAAAAAAAAAAAAAAAAAAAAACATAACAAGGGGGTAATAACAAGCATAAAACTTGTTAACTCCAATTCTTTGAAATATTTTACTTTAAACTACCAAACAGATAGTTCAGCTTCTCTTTCTGTTTCGTATTTTTAACTTCACTGTTCAGTATTTATGAAAAGACTAGCTAGGTATTGTCTGTGCTCGAATGAGGTGCGTAATCTGTTCAAATGTTGGACGCGTGGGCAAACTATATATATAAGACGTTCATTGCTTATAAAAATTCTTTCCGAACTAAGAACTCATTCACTGAACCGAACCAAACCAAACTTAACTGAACTCGTTTCAACTCAAGTCAACTTAACTCACTCAACATTTTGACAAAGGCTGCGTTTTAGTGGATCGTTTGTCAAATGCTTTTCATTTGTGGAAAATTTGACAGTTTATTGCAACGCTGTGTGGTGTAGAGCCCGGACTACCATAAATTGGCCATAAAACGCAGCGACAACTCTATTCATATTTCTATTCCAATTTATATGTCTGTAGATAATAAAACATTTTAAGGCCCCACAATCATCTACATATATATCTCTCTCTTTTTACCATACACTCGCACACACACACACACACACTCAGTCTCTCTCAACGATGCCGAGCAGGTGCCGTAAAATACCCCAGAGACGGATGTGGCTTCATCTCTGGCCTCCGTTAATATTTTGTTAACGGATTTCATAAAAGGGCGGCATCGCTCGTAAATGCCTGGCCATAGACTAGAGGCTGGTGACCGAGGCATTAAGTTATTAAACAGCATCTTGTGCCCATTAAGACGCAGATTCATTGCTGAATAGATGAAATTTTAGATAGGCGGACATAAAGTTAGACAAATAGATGTACGATGTGGAGGGATAGATGGGGAGATAGGTAGATAAATAAATAAAAATATAGATAGGTAAATATATAGAAAAGCACATAGGTAGATAGATTCAATGTTCGATCAAAAAATATATAGATAGATGGATCGATGGATAGACAGATAGATAGATATATGAATATATGTGTAGAGAGGTAGATAGATATATATATTTATATAGATAGATTGATAGATTTATAGATTCCTGTATAGATAGATAGATTGATAGATATATCTATTTATATAGATAGATTGATAGATTTATAGATTCCTGTATAGATAGATAGATTGATAGATATATAGAATCATGTATAGATAGATAGATGGATAGATTGATTGATTGATAAATAGGTAGGTATATAGATAGATAGATGGATGGATGGATGGATGGATGGATAGATAGATAGATAGATAGATAGATAGATAGATAGATAGATAGATAGATAG